>VDFB02018936.1:0-13867 GCA_007258455.2 Sequoia sempervirens | reverse complement strand
ACCCAGATGATCAAAATTTTCGAACTCTGAAGATTTCACTGACATGCAAGGAAAAAGCAGCTGCTGCAACTTGATGAATTTCTCCAAAAAAATCTTCAGAAGAATGAGATGAAGAAACCCAGATGGCTGAAAATTAAAAATCTTTGACCTTCTCCTTCAAAAATTTGATCTTCTGGATGAAAAAGCATGAAAAAACAAGGTCTTATGTTGCTGGTCTGAAAATTATTCATGAAAATCAGCAACCTTGAGCTCTTGGATCTTGAAATAAAACTTCAAATTTGCTGCTCTATTCTTCTCCTTTGGACGCCACCTGCAAAAATGATGAAGATTGAATGGAAGAGATGTTTTAAATATACTTAGGGTTTGAAATAACTTTGCTTTCTTTTGTTTTTATCTTCAAAACCCTAAAATTGGCGTATTCAATGAACTTGGACATTCCCTTCCTCTTGCCATTTTGAATCTTTTGAAAACTTTGAAAATTTCACTAAGGCATTGTAAGTTGGGCGCCCTTCTTGACTAGAGGCACCTACTTCATTCAGACTTAACCACTTTTCTAAGTTTTTCAACTTTTCTTCCATTTTGACCCCTGGATTGACCTTGATCTCTGGATGTTCGGATGATCCGATGGAGGAGCTGAATAATTCATCGCGAAGCTCGACTGATTCTGAGAAAATCACCTTGGAGACACTTCTGGCTAAAAACTTCGTTTCGACCTTCAAATTCATGGGAGCCCATTTCATCCAGGGGCTCCGAACTTTCACAGTGTTAGCCATTTTTATGATTTTCAAGTTCTTCCTTTTCCCTTTAATCTTTTGATGAAATCCTGATTCCGGGAGCTACGCTGATCCGATCGACTGACCGTCAACTCCATTGGATAGCTCGACTGAAACTGACGAAGTGATCTTAGAAGCTGTATCTGCAAATTCTAACATCTTAGGGCTCAAAATCTTGGGCGCCCTTTCTCCCCAGGGGCGCCCATCTTAAGCAGACTTAGCCATTTTTCTGATCTTCAATTTCTTCATAAACTCCTCTCCTACAGATGATTTCATTGAATCTGGAGCTCCGTGCGTCGGATCAACTGACGGTTGAGCTCATCGTGAAGCTATCGAGATCTGAAGAGGGGTCTTCTGGAACGATCTTCGCCAAAAAGTGGATTTCAGGCCTTCAAAAGTTGGGCGCCCCTGGCAAGCTGGGGCGCCCAACTTCACCAGAGTTAGCCATTTTTGGTTTTTTCTTCTTTGCTTTCAACTTTGGCTCTGTTAGATCTTCTGTTCCGGCTGCTGCATCTGGTGACTGCCAACTCAGATTGATGTGCTCGTGATCTCATTGAAAAGCTTGATCTGTTCTGGAGAAGTCATGCTGGAAGCTGCACTGGCAAATTCATCTGTTTAGACCTCCAAAAGCTTGGGTGCCTTTCTCCTTCAGGGGCGCCCATTTGCTCCAGACTTAGAAACTTTTCAAACATCTTCATTCTGTACTTTCAGCTAGATCTGGATTTGATGGAGAACGACAAATCAGATGTTCTGACGAAGACGCCTGTTGCGAAGCTGCTTGAATTGTGGAGAGATTGAGCACATTTGCAAACCCTAATTGTTGGATTTTCCCTTCCAAAAGACTGGGCGCCCCTGGGCATTTGGGGCTCTGAAAACTTCCAGACTTAGAAATTTTTTTGACGTTTTCATAATTTTCACTTTGTCTCCTGTTTGAAACTGCTCCGTTTGATCTCGAATTCCGAGTGATTGGATGATCCGTTGACTGCATCGCCGAACTTGCTGCGGAGCAGGAAGGATTCTAAATAACTTTGACTAAGAGCTCAAACCCTAATTCAATCATCTGGTGCCCTAAAAAGATGGGCGCCCTTCTTCACCTGGGGCGCCCAAGTCAAGCAGACTTAGTCAAAATCTTGCAGATTTTGACTTCTTCCTCATTCCTCGTGTGTAT
This sequence comes from Sequoia sempervirens, assembly GCA_007258455.2. Lineage (NCBI taxonomy): Eukaryota > Viridiplantae > Streptophyta > Pinopsida > Cupressales > Cupressaceae > Sequoia > Sequoia sempervirens. The sequence goes on along the minus strand of VDFB02018936.1, from coordinate 11,926 downwards.
TTACCATCTCATCTTTTGTTCAGAGCTTGAACGTTGAATCTGATGCCTGGCAGCCGACTGAACTCCATTGACGACCTAGGAACTCCTGATACACTTCTGAAAAGCAGAATAGACCCAGTAGGGCAAAACTGATCTTTTTAAGATTCTAATTGCACCAGCTTGATATGGACGTATTTTGAGCCAATCAAAATCAGTTCGGATCCTGTCGGACCAACTTTCTATTTTTAGAAACTTTTGCCAGTATCCATTTCGAAAGAAACCCAAAAAAACCCAAAAAATGTTACTATTTCGAGAAAATTTCTAAAAATAGCAATTTTCCTAAATTTTAGGGATGAAAAACTGAGATCTGGGTTTTGTAGGTTAAGCTGTTTTTAGCAGACCCAGATCGTCATATTTTGAAAATTTTGCACTTTAACCCTTCATGCAAGACATGCAAGACAAGAGAAAAATTTTCTAAGGCAAAAGTTCATCCTGCTCTTATGGCAAAATGCGCCCTCATGCAAGGTCTCATGTTTGAAAATTTTTCTAAGTATAAAACTTTATCCACCTCCTATGGCAAAATGCGCCCTCCTCACAAGCCAAGCATGGAAAAGTTTCGAAGTACAAAGTTTCGTCCACCTCCTATGGCAAAATGCGCCCATGCAACAAGAAGGTCAAAGAATTCAAAGAAGTCAACAATTCTCATCCTTCATACATGGCAAAATGTGCCCAAGTGAGGGCATGTGAGGACAAAACAAAGGAAGTCAATGAGTCAACAAAGCAAAAGGCGTTAGAAGTTCATTCATCTACACAAGCAAAATGCGCCAAAGAAGCATGCAACAAGAAAGTCAAAAGGGTCAAAGGCATTCATCCTCTACCAATGGCAAAATGTGCCCAAGTTCATAAGAGGCAAGGTGGCGTTTGACAGTTCATCCTCCATGCATGCTCAAATGCGCCCAATTTAAGGTCAACAAGTCAAAGCAAATCCAAAAAGTTTCTAAGTTAGAAAATCATCCTCCTCTCATACCTAAATGCGCCCAAAAGAGGCCATGTGAAGACAAAAATAAGGAAGCCCAAGGGTCATCCTTCACCCATGCTAATATGCGCCCAAGTTGAAGTGAGTAAAGGTGAGTATAAGGTGGCAAACAAGGTAAAGAAGGAGATAAAATATCACCTAGGCGTTGAAAGTCTTCATTCTCTTGAGCATGAGAAATGCGCCCAAGGTGTTGAGGGAGAAGTAAAGTATGCTAGGCGTTGGGAGTTCTAAGTGAAATTTAATATTCCTTCCTCAAGTGTGAAATGCGCCCAAGTGTGTAAGGTGGAGATTTGAATGAAAATTTTTCCTAAGGCAAGATGAATATCCTTCATCAAGTGTGATATGCGCCCAAAGTGTAAAGGTGATGAATATAATATGTAAGGCGTTGAAGGTGGTAAAAAAATAAAACATGTTAAGTATGATGTGCTTTCAAGGAAAATCTTCTAAAGTGAAATTGATAAAATTTCCACCACTGGTGAACGAATGAAGTTGAATAAAATTTCCTAAGGCAAAAATTTTCAAGGTGATTTAAAATTTTTCTATGGCAAAATATTTTCTTCCTTTAGAAAATACGCCTAGGCATGGAGGTGATGGAATTTTATTTTATTTTTTTTCCTTGGAGCACGAATGAATTTGCCAGAGATGAAGTCAGAGAATGTTGGCGTTGCAGGATGAATTTAAAATTTCTTAGAGTCTGAGCAACACAATACAATCACAGATGTGAAGAACAGGATTAAAATTGATTGAATAATATTTTTTCTAAGGTTCAAAATTTTAAAATTTAAATGAACCCGTTCATCGCGTTTTCGAGAAAATTTTCTTCTGGGTACTGATGATCTTCGATGAGAAATGGATTTCCATGTCTTTCGCACTTTGCCAAGACCTTCAGCATGAAGAATTTAATTGGTGCTCGAATTATGAATTTTCCTAAGGGAAAACTTTAAAATTTTCTAAGGCGAATTTGAATAAAATGGTTTTTGAAAGGAAAATGCTTCGACAATGAATTTAAAGTGAATTGCCTAGATATTTTTGATTGAATTCTTCACTGATGAATTTTCCAGAGCGTCAGAGGTGATTAAAATTTGAAATTTGCAAGACAGAACTTTGGCTGGTGAATGGAAATTGCCAAAAGATGAATTTAAATTAAAAAATTTCGAAAGTGAATTCAAAAGATGCCAGTCAAAGTTGAACTTCTAGAAGAATAAGATTCCAGACGTCGAAAGACAAGTGTCGAAAATACCAGAGAGGGAAAATTCGAATTCTTGAAATGGAGTAGTGGAGATTTAATGCACTGGCTATACTTAGCTCCTTCTAGAATTCGATTTTTGCTATAAAAATATGAAGTTTTTCATTTCTCCTCACCAATTGAAGAAAATCGATTTGCTTTGGGTCTAAAGCTGAGTTGAGTGTGAAGCTGAAAGTTGCTAAGGCTGCAAGTGTTGAAGAAGTTCGAATTTTTGAAGTTGGAGAGTGAGTTGCTGAGTGAGAGGCGTTGGAAGTTGCTGAGACTGAAGTTCGAATTTGCTTGAGGAAAGTTGGTAGCTGAAAGTTGATTGAGGGAATTTCGATTTAAAGAGAATATTGTTGAGAGTTAAAGAAGTGCGCACTTGCTGATTTGTTGGTTGAAGAAGTGCGAATTTACAAGAGTGAAGTTACTAAAATCTGCAGTTGTTGAGTGTGAAGTGAAGTTGCTGAAGCTTGCTTAGAGATTTGTTTCTAAGTGATTGATAATTCGAAGTCTGTTGGAGAAGAAGTTGAGGTTTGCAAATGAGAAATAATGTTGCAACTTCTTGAAGTCGACTGGCAGCCCTGCAAAGTATTTTATTTATTTTTCTAAGTTAATTTGCTGATGGATGTTTATTGTTTTGCAGATGGCTGAAGCAAGGACGACTGGCAAGGATAACAATGGTGCATCCAGGCAAGCTGTTATAAAGAAGCTGAGCAAGTCTTTCTTGCCAAAGTCGAAGTTTACTTCGAAGTTAGGCAAGCTGGCGGATACAAACTTGGGCTCTGTCAACTTGGAAACTTTCATGAACAGAATGTTGGGGATTGGTAATCATTGACCTTCGAATACTTCACACAACATTGTTCGAAGTGGGTTGTATGCAGCTGTTGGTTTCCCACTAGCTATTCAGTGTCCGGAGCTGATGATGGAGTGCGCCAACTGCTATGAGAAGGATCACAGGTCAATCATGTCACCAGATGGTCAAGTGCTTGCCAACCTCACTCCTGCTGCCATTGGTGAAGCCTTTGGAATCCTAGTGCATAGGAACATGATTTACAAATCAAGGGAGCGAGCTGAGCGAATGTATGCTTCTGCATTCAAGAGATGTATAGAAACAATCAATATTCACTGGATGAGCAACCCCAAGCCCTCTCGTATGAAGCTGCCGAGACAAATCATAACAGATGACTTGAAGTAGGAGTATTGTGATCTTATCATGATGCTGAGTTGAGTTGGAGGCTGTCCGCAGTCGTTTATTTTTGAGCCATGGATGTTCTATTACATCAACCTTGTGCTGGAAGGAAAGGAGTACGTCAACTGGGCTGCAATGATCAGTGACAATTTGCACGAGTAGCTCCTGAGCCTGAGAAGAACTAAGACATTCTATATGGGCTTTTACATCATTTACATGCTGGCCCGTATGACAAAGTATAGAGGAATTTCATATAAGGAGCCTGTTGGCTGTGGTTCTCATCAGTTTAAAATTCATGAGGCTTGTCCGCAGTTGCATTTGACAAGTACTACTCATTACAAGCGTGTCAATGATGCCTTCACCATGCACATCACGAGATTGCTGAGCGGATGCATCACAGGATCTCGAGAGAGGCCCAAGAATTGATTGAGAGGTATGGGTGCTGGTTTATACAATTTCCAAAGTTTTCTTATATAAGGCTGCAAGGATTTTCGTCATAACCATATAGACTGCCTAAGTACCCAACCAACAGAATATTGATGTTAGAGATATCTAGGGAATTGGTTGCCTACGATAAGATTCAAAAGAAAAAGAAGGGAGGTGTTGACTTCCCAATTGTCATGGGCAATTCCGATGAAGTGTGTCCTTCATTACAGGCAGCTAGAGAAGCCGAGAGCGAGCTTCAGTTTTATCACTTTTCATATCACACCAGCTGACAACACTATGATCCGCATAACAACATCAAATGGGTACTGTCAGAGGAATTTAAACATAAGGCAAATATTGAGGATTATTGGGTTAATGCGTCGGACGAGGCTGAAGTCAGGAAAAGAATGTTCTCTAGGTTGCCAATAAACATGATCAGGGAGTGTGAAGTCATTCCGGTACCAGACCAGGTAAATGAGGACATGGACGTTGTCCATCCAGATTATGAAGCAGTGAGAGATACTCCACTTCCACTCCCGGATTGGTCAGAACCAGAGGTTGCTGACTTGGACACACTTTCCATTCCAGTCTTGACATTTACCAGAGCATGGGTTGACAGGCGTGTGAGCAGGTTGAAGAGTAGGTCGATTGCTTTGACTTACAATTTGATAGGAGATCATAGGACACCTACAACCAACAGGAAGAAACAAATTACACGAGGTCCAAAATCTAGAAGGAAAGAGCCAGTTCGGCAGGAGCCTGTTCAGCCGGAGCCTCCAAGAGTTGTAGTCGAATCACCCACGCCATTGGAGACACGTTCTTCAAGCATACAGGAGGTTTCTTTATTTGCTGATCAAAGAAATGCATTGAATCAGGTGCAAGTGGTACAAGAAGATAATCAGCCACCACAGAGAGAGTCAGTTGGCCAGAGCGTCAACGCACCTACTAGAGATGATCAGCAAGATGATGAGGGAACTGCTACTGACCCTCAGTTTCAGCAAGAGTTAGAGGCGGCTTTAGACGACGATGATATAGTTTCAGGAGATACTTAGCTACTTGAGGCCGATGAGCCTCACCATAATGATGTAGAAGTTGAACAAGTCCGTGAAGTAGAGGCACAAGAACAACAACCATTTGATATACAGTATACAATACCTAATTGGCTCAGAGATAGGATGAGAAGAAGCCCCAGTGAAGAGATTGATCCAGTAGTTGAAATGGAAGAGTTTTTGAACAGGATCAACGCACCTCCACAAAAGAAGAGAGCACGAAAGTTTTCAAAGATATCAACTGATGAGGATGGTTCCTGCACCGTTCACATGGCAGTGCCAGAGGTTGATTGTGACCGAAATGAAGCAGTACTCGAAAACTATGTGGTCACAACTCTGGAGTTAGGACACCCCACAGGTGCACAAATTGTAGAGTGTGATAACTCCTACCACGCCCTCAAGGACAGATTATTTAAAAAGGAAGGAAAGTACAAGAAGTTGAAAAGAGAGCATAGGGCTTTGATAGGATATATGCAGCAGTTGTCTCGTCCTTGTGGGTAGGAGATTCCAGCGATTGAGCTTCTAGTTGACATACCTAGAGAGTCAATCAGTGGCTTGTTGGAGTTAGGGAAGATGGCATAGGAGGCAGACAAGTGGGTCACGGGAGTTTGTGTTGAGACAAAGAAGTTCATGGAAGACCTTGCTCTTGCTTTTCAGCAGGCTTCTAGTATTTTGGCACGGATGGAGGCAGTTGATCAGGCTTGGGGTGATGCTTCTGTTTATTAGAGCAAAGTAATTCTGCGTCTTGAGGCATTGAGACATGTTCCTTTGCGGTTGCTGATTGATGGAGGGGTCATTCAGGAGAATGACAGGTATGATTTTTCTATATGGTATTCTTCAGCAATCACGGGACGTGGTTTCTTCGACGCAGCACAGGTGGATTCAACTAGAGTACGGAAGGCTATGGCCAATATCATTGATGGAGTCCAGAATACTTTTGAGGCTATATTTGCTAGGCGGTTGAATCCAGATGAGGTGACTGTTGATAATTTGAGGTGTAGGCTGGTGCCTTTCTTTTCAGAGGTGAAGACCTTCGTACAAGATGACTTTGAGAACACTTCCACTTTCTCCAGCTTGATCCAAAGCACGCAAGATTCCCTAGTCACTTGGAGAAAATCTTGTGCACGGCATGAACAGTCAGTTACGGTGTTAGAGTTCCAGCTTGATTGCATTCCACCCATTTCAGTTCAGGAGGTTGAGGCTGTACTTGGCAGGTTCATTGAGTTTGCAGCCAGAGAGGAGAATGGGAATGCACTACTAGACGATGATCTTCTAGAAGATTGATTGTGGGCATTAATTGCCTTTACTATTTTGGGAGTGAGTGAGAATCTTTGATTCATTTAATGTACCACTCCCCATTCTAGCAGTTTTTAGGGTTAGGGCTGAGGTGGCTTAATCTTAGCCATTCTTTTGATTGTAACCCTAGCCGTCCTTTGGACTGGGCTATCTATAAAAGGGGGAGTCCCCCTCATTTGTAATTCATTAGAATTAGAACTAGAGATTGGAGATCAGACTAGAGAGTAGAGCAGAGTAGACATTTTGCTTGATAGTTTAGCATAGTTTGGAGGAGGAGGAAAGTTTTCCTTTGAAAACTTTTGTAAGAAATTGTTGTGTAACACTTTCATAATAGATCTTTTCATTGATGGTGAAATTTGTCTTCATTATGGATAGCTAGCAAGGTTTCTTCATCCCTTTGAATCCAAGTAGCGTAAAATAGTTTAAAGTAGCATTTTCATTTCATGCAAGTAGATAGTAGCTGTGGATGTGTGGCATTGATCAAGGCAACTTCGTTTCATTCCATACCACTAGCGGCTTGTTGACGGCAAGTTTGCCTTGCGTGGTCTACTGGAGCATTTCGTAAACTTAACTTCAGTTGTAGCTCATGCCTTGGTATGCGTCGTTTTGACGGTATCTTGGTGCTGGGTTGTAACTTGAAAATTACTCGCTATCCCTTTGAAGATTGCACCTACTTTGTGTAAGCCGGGCCCAACGTGAGTGTGGAAATGTAGTTTGGTTGAAGTCAAGTAAGATTGACCCATACGCCCCGGGTTGCGGATCTTCACACGCTTCCCATTCAAGATGGGGACCCCTAATTTTTGTTCGCTCCGGCCCTTTGGCTTGGCTTTCCTCTCTCTCTCTGCCTCTTTTCTGGTGTCCGCCTTTCGGGGGGTTGTGTCCGTCATTGAAGCTTAAACGCGAAATATTGGCCAAGTCTAAAATTAGGGTTTTGAACTTTTCAGCCAATTCAAGGTCAAGTAAAGTCAGTAAATTGAAAAATTGAGCTTGACGTGATGTTGTCGGGCTAGACATCCAACAAAGCTTCCAAAATTCGCCATCACCCGTGGTACCTCTATCATTTTAAGTAAGTGTGAAATTCAGTGGCGCTTCACAAATTATTTTGAGATTCCATCATCACACTAAGATTCGGTATGTCGACCGCTTTTGTACGCAAATTTGAGCCGAACGGACAACTTAATATTTTTAGCAGTCCGCTTCTCGCACGAATTTCGGGGTCCGTGATGCGTAGATTTTCTTTTGCATGTTGGCATTTTCCTTCCACTGGTTTTTCTTAAGACCTTCTCGCTGATGGTATAACATGCATACCACCTCGTGGATTCAGCCTTCCGAGGCTATTTTTAGGGTTTGCATGTTGAGGTTTCTTTTGCATGTCAGGTGATTCCTGATGGGTTTTTCAAGAGCTTCGCGATGGTGTGACATGCAAACGGAGATTCCCAATCAGTAAGGAACTTGCTATTTTTAGCAGTTATGTCCCGGCAGCCGCCTCCCAGCAGTTTAGATTCACGAGCTGATCGCAGTGTTGCAGAAACGAAGGCAAACGAAGATCTTTTGATACGCATGCAATGCAAACTAGGGTTTCCAGCTTCGGAGCCTAAAAATAGGCATCAAAAGTCAAAATCTTCAAAATCCCGGCGGTAAACCATCACATCAGCTCTCGTGCTATCCGCCGGGTAAAACAGGTCAAACTGGAGAAATTACCATTTATAGTAAGTCAAATTGGAAACATGCTAAAAATAGTAAATCAGTCAGACAGCGCCGCTGTCGCCTTACCAGTCATCGCAGGAGGATCGCCTCATTCAAATTTCAACTCGACGGAGCTTGGGAGCTATCAAACATGAAACTTACTATTTATAGTAAGCCACCTAAACAAAGGTAACAGCGTGGCGGACTAAAGTGGCAAGTACGCATGTTGATAAAGTCATGAGGGATGCTACGCTCAAAATTTTAGGCCATTCCAGTGCTAGAGGGCGAATTCGTGAGAACTTATTTATAAATAGCGGTGGCAATGGCCGGCAAGGATGATGGTGTACCCGCCCAAGTTTAAGAGTCCTCGTCCAGCGTATATAGGGAAATGTGTCTATCCCACTTAGAGTATGTGAAATTTTTGAAATGAGTCTATCCTCATAATAAGGCAAACGCTCGGCAGGAGAGAAAAAGTCAAGAAAGTCAAAGATGTTCGTCCTGCTGCCAGGCCAAAATGCGCCCAAGATGAAAGAGGGAAAGTTGAAAATATTCTCTAAGGCATGAAAATCCGCCACCCTCATCCAAATGCGCCCAAGATGCAAGCTTATCCTTCACAGGGGTCAAAATGCGCCCAAGGTTGCAAGGAGTCAAACGAGTCAAAGTTTCTTATCCACCAGCAAGGGCAAAATGCGCCCAAATGCATCCATGTCAAGACAAAAAATTGGAAGGTGAAGAGTCACCCAAGAACGTTGGAAGAAGAAAATCCTTCACACACATTAAAATGCGCCCAAGATTGCAAGCTTATCCTGTAGCAGGGGTGAAATGCGCCCAAAGTCATGCATGTGAAGACGAAATTTGGAAGGCGAAGAGTCACTCTTGAGGCGTTGGAAAAAGTTCATCCACTAGACACATCAAAATGCGCCCAAGGGGAAAGAAAAGTCAAAAGGTCAACAATCTCGTCCTCCTCCATAGGCAAAATGCGCCCAAACTTGTGCATGTGAAGACAAAAGCGTAGAAGTTGAAGGGTCACAAGGCGTGGTGGCAAGTTCATCCTTCTCTCACATAGAAATGCGCCCATATTTGGATGTGAAAAGTAAATGCAAGTGGTAAATAAGGTGAAAGTTTTCCCAAAGCGTGGTGAAGGATGGTAAGTGTTGGGCGTTCAAAGTGATCAAGGTATGTGTGGCGTGTTTTTTTTATTTCCTCTCAAAGTGTGATATGCGCCAAGAGTAAGGGAGTTATAAGGTGTTAAAAATATTTTCTAGGGCGTTGAAATATTTCAAGGCGTTGAGAATAAAATGTCAAGTGTTGTGCGCCTAGAGTGATAAAGTGTTAAAAAAAATTTCTAAGGCGTGAGATTTAAATTTTCTAAGGCATTGGGCTTTTGAATAAATATTTCCTAAGTGTGAAGTGATATGGGGGGAAGTGAAGATGAAATGTGCAAGGCGTGCCGGGAATGAATAAAAAATTTTCTAAATGAAGTTGATCAAAAAAAAATTCCTCTCCACTGGCAATCAAAATTTTTCTAAGGCAAGTTCTCAAAATGCAAGAGATGATTTAAATATTTTCTAAGGCAAAATTATTTTCCTTGGAAAATACGCCTAGAACTCAGATGATAAAATTTTCCGGAGCACGAGCAACTTTCCTTAGAGATCGAGTCAGAGACGATGATAATACAAGATGATTCAAAATTTTCAAGAAGTCAGAGCAACAAAGAGTGATCACGGGCAAAGAATCAATTTAAAATGATGGAAATAATATTTTCTAAGGTTCAAAATTCGAAAAATTAAATGAACCCGTTCGTTGGGTACCCATGGATTCGAGACATTCTGACGAAAATTTTCTTCTGGGTACTGGACGTTCGTGATGAATGGTGGATTTCCAAGTCTTTCAAGCTTCGCCGACACCTTTTCAGTGGAGAATTTAATCAATGCTCAAATTGTGAATTTTCCTAAGGGAGAATTTTAAATTTTCTAAGGCAAACATGAATAAAATGTGTTTTCAAAGTGAATTTTCTTCGAACGATGAGTCTGAAGGGAGTTTCCTAGATAATTTTGATTAAATTCTTCGAAGATGAAATTTTCCAGAGCAGAAGAGAGTTAAAATTCGATTTCCAGTAACAGAGCTCCGGCTGGCGAGTAAAAAATGATGAATTAAAATTAAATTTTCAAAAGCAAAATCCAAAACGCCAGTCAAAGTCAAGTTTCTAGAAGAATAATATTCCCAACGACTGGAGACAAGTGTCAGAAACACCAGAGAGGGAAAATTCGAATTCTTGAAGTGGAGTAGTGGAGTTTAATGGCACTGGCTAAAATTAACTTCTTCTAGAATTCGAATTTTAGCTATAAAATGAGCAAGTTTTTCACTTGTTTTCACAGCTGGAAGTCGAACTTGCTCTGAGGGTGAAGCATTGCAGCGAGTCGTGACTGGAAGAGTTTGAAATTTTGCTGAGTCTGAGTGAGTTGCTGAAGTTTGAATTTTGCTGAGAAGTTGAGTTTGCTGAGGAGGCGCACTTGAGAGTTGATTAAATTTGTTGCTGAGAGAAGTACGCCTTAAGTTGCTGAGAAGTATTTGCCAAAGTCAAGAGGTGCTCACTTGTTGGTTGGAAGAGATGGCTGAAGCGAGGACAACCGGAAAGGACAATGGTGCCTCAAGACAGGCTATGATCAAGAAGCTCAGCAAAACATTCATGCCGGAGTCGAAGTTCATTTCAAAGCTGGGCAAGTTGACGGATACTAACCTAGGCTCTGTCAACCTGGAAACCTTCAAGAACAGGCTGTTTGGAATTGGAAGTCATCGGGCTTCAGTCACTTCGCACAACATCGTCCGGAGTGGATTATATGCAGCTGCTGGTTTTCCGCCAGCCATTCAGTGCTCAGAGCTTATAATGGAGTGCGCCAACTGCTACGAGAAGGAACACCGGTCGATCATGTCACCAGATGGCCAAGTGCTTGCCAATCTCACCTCGGCAGCCATTGGTGAAGCTTTCGGGATCCCGGTTCACAGAAATATGATTTACAAATCCAGGGAGCGAGCGGAGCGGATGTATGCTTCTGCTTTTGAACGGTGCATGGATACAATTAACACCCACTGGATGAGCACTCCAAAGCCATCTCGTGCGAAGTTGCCAAAACAGATCATAGCGGAGGACCTGAAACAAGAATACTCTGATCTTATCATGATGCTGAGCAGGGTTGGTGGTTGCCCACAGTCCTACATTTTTGAGTCTTGGATGTTTTATTACATCAACCTGGTGCTAGAGGGCAAGGATTATGTCAATTGGGCTGAGATGATCAGCGATAATATACATGAGCAACTCCTGAGCCTGAGGAGGACTAAAACGTTTTACATGAGCTCCTACCTTATTTATATGTTGGCACGGATGACGAGGTACAGAGGGATTTCTTACAAGGAACCCGTCGGTTGTGGCTCCCACCAGTTCAAAATCCATGAGGCGTGTACACAGTTGCACCTGTCAAGCACAACCCACTACAAACGTGTCAATGATTCATTCACCATGTATATCATGAGGCTGCTTCAGGAGCGGTTACACCACAGAATCTCTAGAGATGCCCAAGAGCTAATTGAAAGGTATGGGTGCTGGTTTATACAATTTCTGAGATTTTCATACATTAGGCTGCAAGGTTTCTCGTCATACCCATATAGGCTGCCTAAGTACCCAACAGATAGAATAATAATGCTAGAGATATCTAGATAGTTGCTAGCCTTTGACAAAATCCAAAAGAAGAAGAAGAAAGGGGGGATAGAGTTTCCAATTGTGATGGGCAACTCGGATGAGGTGTGTCCTTCGATACAGGCAGCTAGGGAAGCTGAGAGTGAGCTTCAGTTTTATCACTACTCATATCATACAAGCCGACAGCACTATGACCCACACCATAACATCAATTGGGTTTTGTCGGAAGAATTCAAACATAAGGCCACTATAGAAGATTATTGGGCTGATGCAGTTGGATGAGATTGAAGTAAGCAAGAGAATGTTCTCTAGGTTGCCGATTACCCGATCATCGTGGAGTGTG
>VDFB02018935.1:0-29525 GCA_007258455.2 Sequoia sempervirens | reverse complement strand
GAACAGAGATCAGGAATGGAGGAGTTTCTGTCTTCCCTTGAAACAAAGTAGGCTGAGTATCTACCTGGGCCACTTGAATCTTATCCTTTTCTTTTCCTTTGTCTCCAGGAGGCGAGTTAGTCTGATTTTGTGCTTGATTTTGTGTCCTCACAGGCTGAGAACTAGAAGCCTGGCCGACATGCTCACCAGAAGACTTATCCAATAACTTTGAATTTGCATCATAGGTACCTAGGACAACCTTCCTAATTGCAGGGAACCTTAATAACTCAAATATTGAAATGTTTATTTTTAACTTCTTGAATTCCTTAGCAACATATGAGGCCATTTGCTCCTCACTCACATCAGTAGAGACTTCCTTAGATGGTTCCTCCACCTTATCCTTGCCAGCTTGGACAACCTTTTCCTTCTGTGGGTTGGTTTGAGCCTGTATCTCCTTTGAGAGATACTACTTGGAGACATGTGGATAAGACGGGTTGTTACTAGCATTAGGATCTGGAGGAGTACTGAAGTTGTTGGGAGGGATGAAAGTGGTGAAAGGTCCTCCAGGCTGTGGACGTCTATAAGGCATATCTCTCAATCCTTGTCTCTGAAACATCTGTACTTCTTCAACATAAGCTTCCTCCTGATCGAGGGGGCCATTGTCATTCATTGTATCTTCATTAAACAACTGAGCTACTTCATCTCCATTACAAATCTGATCTGTTTCAACTTCCTGAGAATCAGGTTCTTCTGGTACATTTTCCTTGCTGGCTGGAAAAGGAGCATGATTTAATACCAGCACAGGAGAATCATAGGAGTTGGAAGGAACAATCTCCTATCCATTCACATTGTTCTCTACCTCATACTGAAAAATAGAGGTAGCAGTTTGGAACTCTGGACATTCCAATTCTGAATGCTGACTTGTCTTATGGAGCCTGCACCATCCTGATAGGGCTGCTTCAGCCAGATACACACCAGTAGGAGGTTTGTCTTGATTGACTGGCTGGTTTGCAAATTGATTGACACCCAATTGAAGGAGCCAGGATCCTAATGGGCGGAAACTTCTTCACGATAGCCTGGCATTCCGGGCAAGTTCTATTTTGTCCTTGTGATGGCCTTTTATCAAATCCTGATCCACTTCCTTGGCCTCTATCAAAATTCTGCCTTCTATCGTTATTGAAACCTCTATCATTGTTGTAACCCCTATCTTGGTTATATCCCCTGTCATTATAGAATCCTCTGTCATTACGCTGTCCCCTGTCAAAATTCTGCCCTTGTGAAAACTCTCTATTCTGATTAGATTGCATACCCTTCTGGGCAGCTTGTAGTTGGTTGTTCTGATTTCTTAGGTAAGTCACCTCTAGATTTAGCTTCTTTATTTGTTCAGCCATTTCATCAATCCTCTCCCTATTTGGATCTCGATAAAGAAGCTGATTCGGGTTACCCTGAGGAGGGGCAGGCATTATGGCAGATCCCAAAGACTGATGCAACACCTCATAATTCTGCAGGTAAGCAGGGAAGTTATTCGGCTGTGACTGGTACATGGGCTGATTAACCTATTGTTGAGGGAAGTTTATCACAGGGGAGATCTGGCTCATGGGATGACCAGGGTGTGGTACCATAGGTAATTGGGGAACTAGATTCATGATTGGAGTATGATTAGCAAGCACATGGTTTACTACCTGAACCTGATTGGGATGGGTAACTGGTCCTAGAGAAGGCAATGGTCTAGTCAGGTGTTGTCTCAAATCTGTACTGAGCTTAACAGCCTCTGTGTAAGCATCAGTTAGGGTACCTAGAGGATTAGGTCTCCACTTCATAAATATTGTTGTTAGGCTATCTAAGGCTTCATAATAGACCCCCAGGGCTGTATCATCATCTAAAACATATGGGTCTTGAAGTCTGGTAAATGCATGATGGAACCTATTATTGAAATTGGATATGGGTTCATTAACCTCTCTCTTAACTTTGATGAACTGCAGGTATAACTCATTGGCACTGATGGGTATTCTAAATTTTTGTAGAAAGGCCTTTTCAAGATCATTCCAATTAAGGATTGAACCAGAAGGGAGATGGTTGTACCAGTAAAAAGTCTCTTCTCCTAGGGAATAAGGAAACAACCTACAAGCAACATCGTCATGAATGATTCCTCTATCTTTAAGGCAGGTTTGGAAAATCCTTATGTGTTCTTCTGCAGTCCTGTTTGGGTCACTAACATGGAACTTTGAACAGAAATGCTCAGGGTGTTTGGGCATAACATTGTAAGCATGGAAGAACAAGGGTGATGGATTATTAGCAAGGAAGGCCATTGGTAAGAGTGGGGGTGGCAGTGGTGGTTGATTAATGACAGGTTGAGGTTGTTGAATAGGAACGGCCTCAGGAATGGGTATAGCCTCAACCTCTAGATGTGAAGATATGGACGATGCTGGTGAAGGGATGGGTGATGATGATTCTCCCCCTTCTCGAGTCCTTCTTGACCTAGTGGGGAACTGTAGCTCCTCTAAATCTTCCTCTCCTGTGGTAGATCTGGTATTTCTCCTATACCTCTCTGGAGAGATGGCATTCAAAAAGCGATCCAGTCTACTCATTCAGGCCCTCCTTCTAGTGCCAATCTATTGATGGTGTTTTCTGCACAGCAACAACTCAGATAGAATGCAATATTCTATCTCTCTTGAAAGGTTATTCTCAATAATAAATCACTGAAAATCGCCCCAAGGTCTCTCGGGTGTTAGGTCATAACAATGCATAAACAACTCAGATAAAATGTGAAATGCTGGTAATCACAATCGAACCTTACTACAAGCAAACTGTATCTTTCACTTTATCAAATATTGCAATATGATGATCTTAAATCCTAAATCTAACCAAATGATAAAGAAATAGCAAAAGATAAAGGGTGCAAGAATATGATTAAATCTAACTATTCCTGGGATAAACAATGCAAATGACAAATATCTAGAATGGACCAACCTCGTACAACCAATTCCTACTTAACCCACAATGCAATATCACAGAAATGGTGCAATCTTCTGAGGTGTTTAGATTTTCAAATCACAGACATTCATCTACAATCGAACTTAAGCACATAAAACTGTATGGTCTAGGTTCACTTCACTAGCCTACTTACAATTAGATAGTTACTGGGAGTATAGACTAGAGATTGCTACAAACATTCCAAATATAAAATCATAAACATCATTTACCAAGCTAAAACTAATTCTTAATTCTGAACACTAAACCCTAAACCTCCAAAAAATTTGAAAGATAGAACAAAAAGAACCATGCACAATAAACCAATACAAGAGATTTCACCAGGGAAAACCACAATGTCTTCAATTGTATTAATTCATCAAAAGACTGCAACAATTCAATTGTTCTAATACAGTATTTGCTTCAAGAAATTGAATATTACTCCTACTACAAAGTACTCTAACTCCTGCTCTTACTTTATCACTATTACTGTTCAGCTAACCCCTTACAATGAGGCAAGAATGCCTTTTATAGCAAATCCCAAATATGTTAGCCCAGCCAAACATTTACAAAATAAGAAAACTGCCAAAACAGGTCAGCCAAGGAAAAAACAAACTAAGTCACACATTAAATGCCATCCACCATCAAGGTCGGCCTTGACACAGTCCCCAAGGTAGCTCGGTCCAATGCATGCCCTATGATAATAGGGAAGCACAAATCTCCAAAATAGGAATTAATTGCTACTTCCCTTATCCTTTCTCTCCCAAAGAACCCTGCACCCTCAAGAATGTTCCATCCAGCTCAATGATAGGTGGCAGAGGTAATACCCTAAGCTGGCATTTAATGGAGTCAATCTCCTTCTTGGATTGTTCAACAATCTTATCCCAATCTTCCCTGTGGGCCAGGTATTTGTCCATCACCACCAAGTATGTGGCTGCATCATCCAACTGGTGACTAGTTATTACATTTTCAGAATCAGGGGCATAAACCTCATGCCACCATTCTCTTAACTGCTCAAGACTTAGATATTTCAGAACAATCTTCCTCCTGCCGGTCATCACCTCAAAGAATACAATGCAGCCTTCATAAACACCAGTGAGATCTCCATCAATTTGTTTCCTTCGTTTCAGGATCTTGTTCATGGCTTTCTTCCTAATTTGCAGATCCTCGAACCATTCCCAAGGTTCATCCAATCGAGAGGAAGGGAGGATTCCATCCAAAGCTAGTTGCTCCTTACCATGCTCCATGATGATCCTAGATTTCTGCAGCAAGAGATCAATGTCCTCCTTGTCCTGAGACAGTACATGCTCCAACAACTCCTTGGCTCGGACTGCATCCTTCCCAACTGACAGGATGTCTTTGATTGCATTATCCCCTTTCATTTGCACATCCTTCAGCCAATCTACTACAGTTTGAGCTGAGGTCTTCATCTTCTCAATTCCAGAGATTGTTTCCTTGGGCAGAAAGCTAGGAGTGGCAGAGGAAGAAGGATGGAGGGACTGCAAGGGTTTCATCACTTCCTCCAAGAATTTCCTTAATCTTTCATTCTCTTTCTTCAACTCCTGCTTGGTCTGAGTCTCCTTCCTCAATTTTCCAACGATCACCACACTGGACCCCTCAAACTCCTCTATATCTTGTTCCATGGATGCCGGCCCAAGGTTGATAGTCTGCACATTGTAATCTTGACCAGTGACCTCTTCTCTCCTCTTGTCTGCGGTAGGAGTGGCAATGTGGATTACCCTGTTATTCGCCTCATCTCTTTCCACCTTAGACACCACCTTGGCTACCTTCTTTTTCTTCCCCTTTCCAATCTTAGACAGCATTTCATCCCAATCCAAGGGAGTGTCCTCGATTATCACCTGCTTTTTCCTTGTAATTTCCTTTTCTAACTAGTCTGGGGCTGCAGGGTCTATCCATATTTCTTCCGTTCTAGCTTCTTTTGGCTGCTCTGTCATTTTCTCTTCTTCCTCTGCATCCTCTGCAGTCACTTTATCATCCTCCTTCTCCGGAAGCTGCTCACCTTGATCAATTTCTTTGAGCTGCACCTCTTGCTGCACCGGTGATGGGATCTTAGTAGGGATATCTTCCTCCGTCTCAGGCAATCCATGACCTCTGTCACTTTCTGGGGAATCCTCATACTGCACCAAAGGAGAAGTATACCTTTCCCCCTCTTCAACTTCCAGCTCTGCTGCTTCACCGAAGAGTGTCCCTTCCTTGAACGGTTCTACCTCTCCGCTAGTTTCATGTTCCTCCAGAATTTCTGGCTCAGGTGCGCTTGGCAGTGGGGAAGCAACCTGGGATGGTTCTGCAGTTGGTGATTTTGGCAGAGGATCTGTCTTTGGCACAGTGTCCTTCGGAGAAGGAGTCTTGGATTTCCTCGTGTAAACTTTAGTCTTTTCTCCTCCCGACCTCTCCACATCTACAATCAGAGGCTCATCCTTTGATGCCTCCTGCACCTTCTTCTTTGCAGTCCTTGTTGTTCTTTTCTTCTTCAGAGGTGGAGGAACATCCTCCTCTTCCGCCTTTTCCATTTCTTCCTCATCAGAGGACCTACTAAGCTGCAAAGTCTGCCATCTCCTCTTTCCTTTTGGCCTCCTTTTAAGCCCACTTTCTTTGGGTCCTTTGATTTTTATCTGGAACGGTGAGGTCTTTGCAGCCTTCCCTTTGGGGTCATCTTCCCCGGATTCCTTAGAAGTGGACATGGGATTGAGATTCCCCATCAAATTGAAGGTACAAGTCACCTTCTCACTCTACAGTTCCCAAATCTTATGTTTCAACCAAGAGGAGGTAAATTTCATGACCGGGGCCATCAGGTCTTCCAACTCCGTGACCTCTCCTTCATCCCAATTGATTTCTCCAATGGACCTATCCTTCACAGCTTCATAGGTGTGGTCCTGCACTAGGTTTCCATCATCCTCTAGTTGATCTGGGATCAACTTGACATTGTATTGTCTGATTGCCTCCACAGGGAGCCTAGAATAGCTCTTCTTCCTGGCCTCAAGATCATCTCTAATATTGACCCAATAATCCTCCAGGTCATCCTTATGCCGGTATTCCCTAGTGGCTTTCTTCTGCGCCTCTCCTGTAATGTCAAAATTCATCCTTTTGGAATGGAAGGAGAAACCATATGCTGCCAGCTCTTCTCCTGTAGTGTAGGCTGATTGGATGGAAGGGCACATTTCTGCCACACCCATCCCGAGAGGGAAGTCTCCTCCAAAGCCTGTCTTATGCTTCTCCCTCTTCACAATTGCATCAAATTCACAAATTTGTCTCACAACCTCCAACAAAATAATGTGGTCAGTGGGGTACCTTGGCAACTTGTATGGAGCAACTGGGCATCCATCAATCCGAATGTAGGTGAAATTGGGAAATTGGATAAACCAAGCCCCATAATTCTTTATTAGCCCTTTGGCTCCATCTGATAATCTCATGAGCTCAACATTATGCAACATCCGGGTAATATGCATTGTGAATGCATCATTAGCGCTTCTGTAGTCCTTGTGTCCCAGATGCAACTCCGGATAGACATCATAGACAATGTCCTGTCCCAGCGTCCCTCATGGATTTAGACCCTTGTATGGGTAGAATCTAGCTAGTGCGTACACCACAGATGAGGACAAGGTGAATTTCTTGGTCTCCAACACATTCCTTAACTATCTATCAATCTCAGAGCTGATAAGTCCTACCCAGTGATAGTTGGTCCCTTGCTCAATTTTGGTGATCACGTGGACCATCCAGCTCTCCAACACACCGACAGTCTTCAAACCAGCTACCCTGCTTAGGAATGTAATGGCATCATAGATGTCCGACCTGAATTTGATCCTGTGCAATTGCTTGGGCAACTTAGAGTGATGGGACTTTGGTTTCTCCAACCAAGAGTTGATTATCTGCTGGGCCTTGACTGACTCATTCTTGTAATAGGTTCTAGCCGTGTCTATGTTTAAAGCACACACCGAAGGTAGGTCCAGCATGTCGAAGGCTTGTGCAATGGAGGCAGGACTGAAATTAGCCAAAATTCTTCCCTCGGTACTGACAACTCTCTAGGCATCAAAATCGTACTATCGAGCACACTCCAAGATTAGCTCATAGCGCTGGACCGCCGGAGGAAACCCTGCTACATGGACTAGTCTGGACCTCATCATACCATTCCTTAAAGTAGAGAGATCTTTTTCAACTGTCCTCTGCTTAAATTCTTCATACCTCCAGGCCCCAACATTGGTGTCAGACACCTTGGCCCACACAGAGGATACCCTGCTTTCGGGGAGTTGACTTTTGATGTCCAATCTCAGTCGTTCTGTCTCAGAAATGGATGACCCCCCTATGCCACCTTTAGACTTTCCGGCAGCAGCCTTGCTTGATTCGGCCTGCACTCACAAAAGAGATCATTAGTACTCAATTAATATGCATATTCCAACCCAAAGATTAGCATCAAATCATATAAAACAATTAAAATCTATCGCAACTGCTAATCCTTGAAGATCCAGAGAAATGAGGTAGTTCGGGAAAATTACGTAAACTGGGAAAATCCCGTCTGGGAAGACTTTTAGAGAAACCCGACCCAGATGGACTCCGGCGGTTAGGACATCAAATTGTTAGTACGGACAAAGATCATAATATAATCATTAAATTCATTCATTGGCAGAAAGAAATAAACATTAAGCACTTGTTCCATCAATCCTATCTTCGAGAAAGTCAAAAGGATAAGGCCAGACAAGAAAACTGAAAAAATCCGGATGGGACGGATTTTCGCGGACAGTTCGAAATGTTTCAAAAATCATTCCATTCCGCGGAATAAACCGGAACCAGGAAAATCCAGGTGCACAGAAATTCTGCGGACACCACAGGAACCTGACGATCGGCAACATGCGAACTGACGGCCAAACGACCACGCAACCCTTTATATTTGTATTCTAACCTGTCCTAAAATCGATGCTGACTAACAAAACCCTGAATGTAAATGGTTCCAAAGCTTCTTACGCCCTCAAATGATGAATCCCCATGGTGAAATGGCGATGCCCTAATTTTGATAACCAGGCCCTCCGCCATTAAAACTAGGATAAGCTTATGATTTCAAAGAAAATTATCACTCGAGCGATCAATCAGTACGCACAAGAGCTTCCCAAGGTAAGAGCAAGCTAGGCTAAACAAGAACCATGGAATTATGATCACCCTACTAAACCTTAGGAAAATTTGGGCAAATGAACCGAAACCCTAATTGTCCCAAGATACGACAAACAACACACTTAGGGACTAGCCCTACTCAGACGGGGATATGAAAACTCATCCAACTCTCAAGGACGCACGCAGAGGGGATGATAAGAATTGGTGAGGGGCAAAGTTGAACCCTAATTCTATAAATACAAGTCATAATCAAACACAGGCCGACCCGAAAAGATGATCACCCAATACATAAACACTCAATCACCATGCAAGCAAATGAAAAGGGCAACGGTAACATACCATGGATCGATGCGGATAAATTCAAGCTCGAAAAGATGACCATGAAGTAAAACACATCCTAGCAAAAAAATCCAGACACCGACACTCAACAATCCACACGCAAGCAATCTAGGATCAATCTTCAAAGCTCAAATGGAAACTCCTAATCGCTAGAGAAAAAGCCAGTGAATGGATGAAGTTAGAATGATGTTTAAAATGCCCTAAATCCACACATATACTCGTCTGAGCGAAGGTGCTTAAGCATTAATGAGTGACAAGACATTTTTGACAAATTCAGAAACCCGAGCCCAGGACGGAATTTTGGAGAATCCTAAGATACGCAGAAACGCAGATTCCGTAGAAATGCAGAAACCGGGGAAATGAAGAAGTTCAGGATTTTGGCAAAGTCTGGGAAAATCCGATCGATCCGGAAAATCCAGAATCGGGCAGAAACCCAGACTCGGAAAATCCAGCCAGAAACAGACAAAGAGCCAGGACCCGGGAAAATTCGCTGGAGCTGGAAAATCTCGGAGTCAGGTAAAAACCCAGATTCTGCTTAAAACTCAATTTCAATCAATTCAAGCCTCAGGGCAAGGTCAAAGCTAGCAAGACCAACATGTCAAGATGTCAAAATGATAAGTCCATTAAAACCAAAGGTCGAAAGACACCAGAAAAGAGGTTCCCTACTCCAAGTGGGGTGTGTGTGCAAAAACTGCACAACAAGATGTAAATTATATTTATGTTGGCAATGTAGGCATAGGATTGATCTTGATTCATCATTGGTTAGAGTCAATCTCTAACATCATTTCCATTCATCCTGCAGAACAACTTAAGGAGACTAGAGTCGGGGAACCTAGAAAGATTCAACAACACTGATCAAAGATGTCAAGTATCAATGGCTTCATTATTATAGGCAATGATGAACTGCCCTCCTTTTTGTGTTTATATTGTATAGAGTTGTGTAGTCTACAATGTGGTCTTACACTTATCATTTGATTACATAAATCAAATTAAGCTACTCCCATGGCTTGTGTGAGACCTTGATTTTTACACTATGAATAAAACAAAATTTGTTATGCAAATGTCTATTTTTTAGTTACAAATACTTGCATAATAAAACTAAAAAATCAAATGTAATCTTATTGTTTACATGATGACACATACTTAGCAGCAAAATTTGAAACTCTATGTACCTCCCAATTATGAATGTAATTTAGCTCTACTTGTTTTGAGCTATAGCTAAAAATAGGTAACAATTTGGTGACCTCTGTGAAGTGTTTACTTGCTAAACACCAAAGACTAGTTATGTAGCTTATCCATTGGGCATGGAGTCCATTTTTGCTCTACTTTGACCTAGAAAAATTGTAACTCAACTGCAAACCAACCCAAATTGAAAGAAACTATTAAAACTTTGTTTAAGACAAAGTTTGAAAACCACATGCAACAACTACCCTTTATTGAAAGAAAAACAATACTGAAATGAAACATGCCATGGGAACTTATTGAAAGCATAAATGAAACTAAAAAATACTATACTATGTACATCTACAAATGTTGCTCTTTAGTAGCACTGCTTGAGGTGAATCTTGTTGACGAAGATTGGCAGCACCTCACCATCCAACTTTGAAACCTGAAATGCGTTATTTTGTTTGCATTTTGTTGTGATGTATGGGCCATCCCACATGGAATCAAAAATTTTATGTTTACCAAGCCTTCTTTTGAGCTCATCCCACTTGAATACTAAATCACCTTCATTGAAGATCCTTGATGTTGCTTTCTTGTCAAATTTTTTCTTCATCTGAGAATGATAAATTTGGAGCTTCCTATAAGCCTCTTTTTTGGTTTCCTCCAACTCTTTCAATTGAGGTAGCCTGACTTTCATTGGCTGCTCCTCAAGTAATTCAAGTTCTCTTATGTAACTCGAAGTTGGTAATTCAATTGAAATAGTTAATTTGGATTCTTTTCCATAAACCAAAACATATGGTGAAAATCATGTTGATCATTTTGGTGTAACTCTATCAACCCAAAGGGCTAATTTAAGCTTGTCATGCCATGACCTTTAATTATCCTCAATTTTTTTTTTATGATCTTAATCAGATTCTTATTTGTTGATTTTGCTTGTCCATTACCTTGGGGGTAATAATTGGATGAAAGATTCAAATAAACATTATGCTTCACTAACCAATGTGAAACTCTTAATCCTATAAATTTCAAATCGTTATCAAAGATTATTGAATCTTGTGTAACAAACCTGGAAACCATGTCTTGATAGAAATTCAAGATGAATGTTTTGTTTGCATCTTTTACTGTGACTGCTTCAATCCACTTCGTAAAGTAGTCTATGGAAGTAAGAATCCATTTGTGACCTGCACTTGATGGTGGGTTAATTACACTGATGAAGTCAAGTCTCCACTTTCCAAATGGTTGTTTAATCTAAATTGGATTTAGGGGCAGGGTTGCTAACTTTTTTTTCCTATAAACAATGATAATTTATTGCATTCTATCACATGCATGAGCATCTTTGAAAATATTTGGCCAATAATATCCAACCCTCATAATTTTTAGAGCTGTAGTATGTGGTGCAAACTGACCTCCAGTAGGTCCATCATGGAATTCCTCAAGAATTCATTCAGCTTGATTTGGGTAAACACATATGAGGAATACTCCATTGAAGTCCCTTTTATAAATAACACCATCAATTTATGCATATGGAATTACTTGAAATCTATAATATATTCATTTTGATCGATCTAAACCTTGTGGAAAATCCCTAGTATACAAATGATGAATCATCTAGTTGATCCAATCAACTAAAGTAGTTGTGACAATAAGTTCAAAATTCAGAACTGTAGTGACTTCTTCACTGCTATTTTCTTTGTTTATGTAAGTTGTTCACATAAACCTTTACCTCTAACAAGTTTGGTAACCTTAATATTAATGTCATATTCCACGACTTTGGTTATCCAACCTTCTCTCTTGTCATTAATATCCTTATTTAGTAGAAATTTTTTGACTATTTGGTGAGCTACCAACAGATGTATCTTATTGTTGGATAGCATATGTGTGAATTTCTTGAGACTTCTAACTACAGCAAGCAAATGCTTCTCAACAAATCAATACTTGGTTTCATAATCATGTAAATCTTGACTAAGGAAAGCTATAGGCTACTTCATACCTTCACTATTTTTTTGAAAAAGCATTGCGGAGATGGTATCCACTCCCCCAAATGTGTACAATATAAAATACTTATAAAAATTTGGGTTGATAAGAGTAGGGGCTGCTGCAAGTGCCTCTTTAATCTACTCAAAACTATTCTTCCCTTCTCTCATCCAACTGAATTGAATTTTTTTCTTTAGCATGGATGTTAGTGGCTGCAATAAAGTTGCAACATTGGGAATAAATCTCCTAATGAAATTTATTCTACCAAGAAAACTCTATAAACCTTTCTTGTGAGTAGGAAGCGGTAATGCCAGAATGGCTACAATACATTCTAGATCAATAGAAATACCATCCTTAGAAACAATATAACCTAGAAGTTTACCTTTGTGAACAAAAAATATGCTCTTTTTTGGATTCAAGGAAATCCCATACTCCCCGCATCTTTCAAAAATCTATCTAAGATGATCAAAGTGTTCATTAGAATTTCATGAGAAAATAGTGATATCATCTAAATAAATGGGAACAAACTTGTTTATCAAACATTGGAGAGCCATAGCCATTTCTCTTTGAAAGGTTGCTCCCACATTTGATAATCCAAAGAACATCTTTCTATAAGCCATAGTACCCCACTTGGTGGTAAAGGTTGTTTTGTACTTATCTTCTTCTTTAACTAGGATCTAGTTATATCCTGAATAACTGTCCAACAATGAGAACCTCTCTAATCCTGAAACAACTTGTAGTATTTGCTCCATTGGAGGAAACAAATAGTGATCTTTGAGTGAAGCTTTGTTTAGATCACAAAAATCCACACACAACCTTATCTCTCCACTCTTCTTCCTGATGGGCACTAGGTTTAAAACCCAAGAAATGTGCTTGATTGGAAAGATGATACTACCTTCAATTAATTTGTTTAACTTTGTCTTCATCAAGTGTTCTATCTTAGGATTCAGTGGCCTTTGTTTATGTCGCATTAGTTTTGCTTTGGGCCCTAACTCAATTGTCTGTTGAGCCAACTCAGGGTTAAAACCCTTCAAATCTCCATACTTCTAGGTGAATATGTCACTGAATTCTTGACAAAGCAAGACAAATGCTTGTATTCTTCCTTGGTACATATTTTTCCAAGCTTTAGGAGCTCATCTTTAAATATTTCAATCAGTTCAAAATGCTCCTCCTTCACTGTAATGCTACATTTATCTCTTCTAACCTTATTTTCAGTGTTGAAAATTGATTCAAAGGTAACAAACCCCTTAGGTAGTTTATTAGACTTCAACTATAGAATTTGGTTCTCATACTGTTGCTCAAGTTTTTGATGATTAGCAATAGAAAATTCTACTTCTTCGATCAAAAAACTAATTATCTGCTTATTGTTGTCAAAAATATACCAACTGACTGTATTATCAGGTACATATGGCCTTACTACTACCTTGACATATTGTTGTACCTCGATATTATGAATGTCAAAGGGAATATAAAATTGTGAGCTAATAGTAGCCAATCTATCTATTTATTCATATTTTTGGGAATTGACAATAGATTAAAAGCACTAAAATCTTCAATTAGGTCCTAGGATATGTGTTTATATAACTTCAGCAAATCATTCTTGGTCACACTCTAATTTATTACCTAATTTGCAATCAATTTTGAGTCACCATAAGCATGTAGACACTTGATACCCCTTTTCCTAGCCCATTCCAAGTGATGGATTAGTGCTTCATACGCAGCCATAGTGTTTGTGCAACTGAAAGTGAATTTGAATGCTAAATAAAATTTATCTCCTTCAAGTGAAACGAGCATTGCACCTCCACCAACACCTATTTTACTTCTCGAACCATCAAAAAATAGCTTCCAAAGCTGACTGTATTGCTAATTAGGCTACACTTCTTCTTTAACTAAGTTTGGAACTATCATAGATCGGGCTCTTGTGATCTTCCACTTCCCACTCATCAAGTTTCATGATGGGTTTGTGTCCAATTGGTGTACCAAAGTCTAAGGTCATGGATTCATCTTCCTGACCATGGATAGTAAGGTTGGCGTTTATTGCACTGGGTACATATGGATCTAAATGGTCCTTAGCCTATATTTCTAACTTAATGGTCATCTATGTACCATATCCGGTTCTGAAAAACATGTGAGACTAGTAAAAAAGATAAATATCCCCTATCTTAACAGTGAAATCTCTTGATAGGAACTTGCCAAAGAATGATGGAAAGTCTATAACATATATGTCCTATGAAACTAAGAAATTTGGGCAAGCATGCAGGGTAAGAGGCAGATTCTTGATCATTCCTACAAACTAAATGGTTGTACCATCTAGTTGTATGACTCCTTTTGAAAGGGGCTTATACACTAAACCTAACTTATCTGCTAAACTCTTTGGCATTACAAAACTGCTTGCGTCAAAATCAATCATACAATTATGGACTAGGTTGTTACCTATAATCAAAGTGACATAGAAGGGTGGTGGTTTTACTTCCTAAAGGGACTACTCTCTCTTAACCTCTAAAGTGTTGGCTAGAACCCTATGGTGCTCAATGTTAGGCTCATCAGTAACTAATATTTTGGCTAAAGCTTCCTATAGGCTTTCTTTCTACCTAGGAAGATGCAAAGTATCTAACATGGTCATGCTAATAGTGGCTTTTTTCATATGATCAACAATATTGAAAGCAGTACCACTAACCTTTGGCTACACTTTTGGAACAATAGCCTCTATTTGTGTTGTTTGAGGATGAGGTTGTGCTTTCTGTTGTCTTGGAAAAAAATTGAACATTTTGAGCTGAAGCATGTTGATTTTTCCCCTGTTGGGCTGTAGGAACTTGATCTTTCTATTGAACAACTTGTTGTTTGTCTTTTTTTGGTTTTTGTACATTAGGAATAGCTTGTTGTCTCAAGTCAACAACCCTCTTTTTCAACCGTGTGTTGGCTGCAACAAATGTAGTAGAATGGTTCTGCCCTTGTGCATGATTAACACCACAATTTTTTTTGCCTTGCCAGTTCATCACGACAACATCAAACTTGTTTTGTTGCATTTGATTATCTTGTTGATTGCCAACCTTCTTTATTATTTTCTCAGAAGCAACAAAACTATTTTGCACCGTAAGTGCCTGATTAACTACCTCGTTCAAACAAGTAGCCTAATTATGAGGCTGATTACAAGGATAACACCATACATAATCTTGAGCCAAGTTATTTTGGATAGACCGTACCAGTTATTTAGAAGAGCTAGCAACATTCTGATTGAAAGGCTGATTAGGCCTAGGATTGAAATTTTTTCACTGTCCTTGGTAGTTAGCTTGATAAGGCAGTCTATTTGGTTGAAAGGGGAGTTGATAGGGTCTAAAATTTTGGCCTTGCTAGTTTTTAAGACTTACTAAATTGTTACTAATAGTTTGCAATGTTTTTTTCCTAGCTTCCTAATTATTTATTTGCTATTGTAGATCATTTTCCATTTTCTGTTGAGAAACCTTAATCTCTTGTAATTCTGAATTGACTAGAACAACATAGTTTTGAGCAGTTGTTTAGGAACTAAAATCTAGAACATCGAGTAATGGGGCTATAGGAGGTACTTGAATGGGTATCAATGGCTAAATATATGGGGAAAAAGGCATAGGAGGCTTGGGTGCAATCTTACCATCCTGTATTAATTTATTTTCAACTCTAATAGTAATCTCATAGGCTATTGGTAGAGTTACTCCTCCCATAGATTGGACCAGAAGTGTAATATCATTATTAATAGCTCTAAGATAATATAGAAAAGTGTGATATGGTGTAGGCCTTAACGTGGCTGGGATTCTGTTCCAAGTTATTTGGAATTGGAAGTTAAAATATTTCATCTATTCTTGTGGGGCTCTCCTGATAGTTGTTATTTGCTCAACTAGAGTTAGATGGTCAAATTTTTCAAAAATTTGCTTGCTTAACTCGTCTCCCAAGTCATCCCATGATGCAACAAAATTCACCATTAATCCTTTGAACCATTGGAGTGCCTTGCTTTTAAACAAGGCTGCTAAAATCCTCAACACCACATTCTCTTATGTAACATGATGAACTCCACAAAGTGAATTTGTATGTCTCTTATGTGTTCAATTGGTATAGTCTAATCTTCACATGTAAATAGGTAGAATTTTAAGCGTAGCTACTGATATGTCATCGTGTTGAGCCAAATTCAATGGGCTTCCCCCATTAAATGGAACAAAACCATGTGCTCTAGCCATCATAGTTGCTTGTGGTATATGATGTACCATTAGAAAAATAGGAACTGATCTTGTAACAAAACTTGGTGAACCTCTTGAAGGTGAAACTGATATCCTATAACTTGGCAAAGCTAAATGTGAACCTGGCTACCTTGCTGACGGTCTACCTCTCCTTCTTGTTGAATACACTGATAATTCAGTTCTAAAAATTGGAGAAATTGATTTATTTCTTGAAGACCTACCATGTGTTCTTTTGGTTTTCCTTCCTCTTCTTTTTGGTGAAGATAGTTGAAATCATTCAAATGGAGAACTTCTTCTTGTCTAAAATTTTCTCATAGGCTACTTGCACTTGATCTGATAGAAATTAAGAACAAAGTCACCAGGTATATGAAACTTTAACCTTTGAAAGGCTAAAGAACTATTGTATATGCCAGGTTAGTAGCTTGAAACTGTTTACTTCTTACGCTAAATTGTGATTCAGGGGTCCCACCGGGTGTTCCTAAAATTGTTATCACACATATTGCACCTAAATGCTTGAATGGCTAAACTTAGCAATCTATTGAAACATGAGAACTATATTTAGGCTGTGGGTATTCCTATGGAAAAGATAGACCTCCAGATTCTAGGCTGATTCCTATATGATTTCTCTAATTATGGACATAAAATATTGCTTGGAAAAGAGAAAAGACTGAAACTAATGCAAAAGTGGAAAAAATAAACTATGGTGATACACCTATAAACTTTAAAGAAACAAACTAATTCTCAATCGATTCATCATGAAGCTTACTTTCACAACTCATATTGAATAATTTAACTACATTAATGATTCACATAAAGGCTTGATAATTCATTCTTCATGAAGAAAAATATTATTTTCATAACTTAAAGATATGGATATACTTGAGACACAATTTATGGCCTACAACTAAGGTTGTGTCTTTGTGTACATGCATTCACAAATGTTGATAGAAATTTAAAGGTTTTGATATCAAACACATTAAATTTGCATCCAAAACATTCGTAAAACAAACACTTGAATCTAAGAAGGATAATATTTAACTTGCAATGAAAAAGAAGGAACACTTTTCAAATGATACTCTAAGATAACATGTAAAATCTACTAAATATCATAAAACTGTGAAAAAATGAGTTACATGAGGTCTCTTTTCTGAAGGAAAAGGAAAAAAGAAACTAGTGAAAAATGACTAAGTCATATCACTTATACAAAAAGCCACTCCAAGGCATGAAGGTGAAACTAAAAGTCAATTTCAATGTAAAAATGATAACTCCAAGGAAAATATAGAGAAGAAATAAAAATCTCATAAATAAAAGCTCAAACTCGTACAAAAATGAGTGAGCTCAAGCTGAAAGTCAAGATAAACTCATGATTGACACATGGGTGACTCGAACTGAACTGGAAATCCCTAAAAAAGTGGGCCAAAACATGCAAAAACTGACTTGTTTTTATCAACTCGCCCATGATGATTGGAAATCCATCTTTGTATTGTGCGTGATGATAATATCTCATAAATTGATGTGAAACTAAAAGAAAACTCCACTATTTACGCCATTATTCATGATTGAATCTTTGCTTCACTTAACTTTCCTATTTTTGCATGATTTTGGTAAAATAGAATTGCTTGGTTAAACAGTAAAGATAATCAATTTGATTATTTTAATATTTAATATGTTGTAGTCCTCCTTTATTTCATTACATATTAAATATTAAGGTAATAATTACCTTTAATATTTAATCTCACTATTATTAATTTTTTGTCAATAATCATGCAAAAAATAAAGTGATGTGTTTCCTCCACTTTAAAATCCTATCTCCTAAATCCATTATCAACACACGGGCTCTATTAGGTCAATTGAATTCAAGTCAAGACCACAACATGATTATGTGGAATGATTTATTTAAAAAAAAAAACTCAAAGAAAATCCATCATTCAAGTTAGGGCATGTGGGTAAAAGCCATCAAACCCTAACCATTTGTCATCTTGACTTGTTGTTCATTGGGGAAACTCTACTATGCCACTAGGAAGATGAGGGTTTGAACTCGAACTACAACTTCCTCAGCCATTAGTGATGAAAATTTTCACGAAATTGATGGTAAGTGTTTACCTTCTGCTATATGTGTAATTTTTTTTTCTTTTTCTTCTTTTCAAATGCAATTTTGGCCCTCTATAGCCACCACCATTGTTGCTCTCCTCTAATTGTATCTCTCTATATTTGTGTGCAGGCTTTAATGGGCTTTTCCATACTGAGTGATGGGTATTTTCTTGTACTTCCTATATCTTGTAGACTCATGGGAAAGCTGCTGTTGTATATCTCATCTTTTCTCTATATTTTTTTAAGTATCTTCCATAGTTTTGTAGCTACTAGAAATAATGAAAGCTAAAGATTGTTCTTTGCATTGATCTCTTTTCACTTTGAGGTCGCTATTGAAGGGTTTCTCTCGCACTCTTGAAGGAGCCTCTAGCATTCGTATGGTTCTCAAGAGAAAGATCTTTGTGTTATTTTTTGGAAAGCTTGCTATTTCTATTTTCATTTCATGAGCTCATCCTTTGCAATTTATAAGCTGTAGATTTCATTCATTGTTTCAAGTTTTGAGGAATTCTCTACATCTATTCTTCATAGCACAAAAGCAAAGTAGAGGTTTCAAAACCCATAAAATCAATTGTAGATGAGGGACTTCTAATACCTTCAATGGTTGTGACTTTCCAATTCTAGGTACTTTATTATGTCATTGGCTGAGCTTTCTCCATTATATTTTCATTGCACAAAACGTGCAAACAAAACTATTCTCAAATTTGCATAAAAAAATGAATTTTTGGCTCTCCTTTCATTCCATAGTAGCATCTTGATAATGGTATTTATGGTTTTTTGTTCTTCACTCCACATGTTGAGATATTCATTTATTTTATATATCTTGCAAAAAATAGAAAATTCTCAAACCTATAGTGGCATATCGCATTCAATGATATGGTGTATTTCCTTCGCTAACACTTACAAAGAATCAAGAATTTCTTTTATAAATTTTGTATTTTTTATTTTCCATTGAATCACCAAATAAATCATTATAATCCTCATCAAAGAGTGTATTATACCCTCCTAATTTTTGAGTTAAAGATCACTATCATCTCCTATGCATGGGCTGCATTGTTATGATGGTAGCATGCTCAGGAATGTATTTGGTATTCTTGACTCCTGACTACTCACTTGATACTTTATGCTGGTACCATTGGAAAACAACCCCCTTGATATCAACTAATATGTGACTTTCATGAATATGCAAACATTATGATCTTAGGACCAATTTCATTCTATCACCTCTACTATTCTTGACAATAAGAATCTTTTCAAATGGATGTCAATGTTGTCCTCTATACTATTGTGCATGAACTCTACCATGAGTATGTTATCATCCTTAATTCATCGCATGAACACAATGGTGTCTTTTAGGCTGAGTATGAGTACTTTGATATGCATGTTCAAAAGTAAGAGATGACAAAATATCTATACTGTTTATTCATTTGACCAAAACTATAACATGCTCATAATTGCTTCTCTTGATAAATGATTTAAATGTATTGACATTATTTTTGCAACACAATCACTTACAAGTATTATTCATTGTTTCCTCTATTGCTTTGATTTAGAATTTGAAATATGTATTCCTGTTCACTAAATGATGATGCTGCATTGTGCATAGTGAAATTCTATTGTACTTCATATATATCTTATGTTATTGCTATGTACCTTGTGAGCATGTTAATGATTTGCAATAGCTGCCTACAACTCATGTATGACTTGCATGATGTATGTGCTCAAGTGATAAATTAGGTATCACTTTTTGCTTTAGCTACTATGATGAATGTTCTTTGTATGAGATAGTTTATTTATCATGCCAATAATGGTTGCTTGATCAACTTTCCATTCATGAATAATGATGATTATCTTTATTCCATATTGATGTCCCATGTCATTATTTATGAGCTAGGCTCAACCCTTGTGAGAGCCACATTTCTTGCCACTCATAAAAATATTTGTTGATTGAAATGATCTTATTATACCTATATTTGTACATGAAGCAAACATATTAGCAAAACATAATGAATCTTAAAGCTTCCAATGATCCTTGCTCTTTGATAATGTAATCATTTGATTTATGCTTGAAAAGATGTAGATTATATTTTTGTTGTCAATTTAGGCATAGGATTGATCTTGATTCATTGTTGCTTAGAGTCAATCTCTAATATCATTTCCATTCATCTTGCAAGAAAACTTAAAGAGATTGGAGTCGGGGAACCTGGAAAGCTTCAACAACACCAGTCAAAGATACCAAGTATCAATGGCTTCATTATTATAGGCAATGATGAACCACCCTCCTTTTTGTTTTTATATTGTCTACAATTGTGTAGTATACAATGTGTTCTTGCACCTATCATTTGATTACATAAATGAAATTAAGCTACTCCCATGGCTTGTGTGGGTCATTGATTTTTACAATATGAATAAAACCACATTTTTTATGCAAATGTCTAATTTTATGTTATAAATACTTGAATAATAAAACTTAAAATCAAATGTAATCTAATTTTTTACATGATGACACATACTTAGTAGAAAAATTTGAAACTCTATGTAACTCCCAATGATGAATGCAATTTAGCTCTACCTATTTTGAGTTGTACCTAAAAATAGGTAACAATAACAAGAAGATTAATGTTGATAACACTTATTTAATTCCAACTCCAAGCATACAAATAAGATTTGATCCATATTACAAACCTAGGAATCTCTTCAAACTCATAATGAAACTCAAATATGCTTGAAATTTATGTGGAAGACTATATGATAATGGAAAAAATTCAAATTTGAACTCCACAAGTCTGAAATCTGCCCAAAACAATGTTCACTCACTATAGCAGCATTGTTCACGGCACTGTTCATAGCACTGTAGCAACTCACAAATCTTCACTATCGCCTTCAAATTTGCTCCTAATATCTTCTCCAAATCTTCCCTTTGAAAATATAATAAGCCCAATGTGTTTCTTGAATGAAAATAGGTTATGAATTCTCCTGATTGTATCTTGTAACAACAAGAAGAATGTTGACAAAGAGTGATTTCATCCTCTAAGGCCAATAATTGGATTCTGAAGAAATCTAGTAGCATAACTTTCATCTCATCTAAGCATACTAAAAAACTCTCATAGCCTCTATTTATCCATTTCTCAAAGAAGCTAATCCTTCTCATAAGAAATGTGGGATAAGGAAGAGACAACCTTTTTATTAATATTAAATCCTTCACTTAAAAAATTCCCATGATATCTCATTAGGCGTCCAAGCCTAGAGAAGACACTTTTTAAAAACAACTTTATAATAAAATGACTTTATTAATATGTCTTTTATTTAATTGTCACTTTATAATAAAGCATATTAACTTAAGGCATTAAAATAATAAATGATTTGAACTTGGAATACCTCATATGATAGCTCATTGGAAAGCTCTTGAACAAACGTTGCAAGTCCAACACTGAGAATTCCCATATCACCTAATCCCCACTGACTTACTAAATATAGTAAATTTTGGCTTAAAGCCCATATAACATTGTTGAAGAAGCCTGAAACCCACTGAAGATGATAACCAACCAAAATGATGCTATGAACCAAGTTGACCACCCTTGGAACACCACTTGACTGACTTACTAAAAATAGTAGGTGCCATGAAACCCGACCAAACAACATTGATTGGCCTAAAATCGGAGTTGCTTAGGCCAAATCCCTGGTTGATCCTTGTAAAGTCCTGGTTAGCCCTCAGGACCAAAGCAAATAGGCTAATGACACATTATGAAATGACTGGCTCAAAAAGGGGACATTACATATAAGATGTGTTATTATCAATTCTTATTTTAATTAAAAAATATTTGGTATAAATCATCACGTGTTACACAAAATTTAGCTTCAACACCTTTGGTGAGAGAAGCTTATAAGTGATTTTTTTTAATAAAAAAAAAATCTACTCAGTGTTAGATTCTGCAAGAAGTGAGAAGTGAGCCAAGATTTGATATCAATCATAGATCACACACATTCCATTTGAAAAATGATTGAATATAAAAATAAGGTAATGGAGAGAGAATCCTAAAAGAGAGAAAATAAGAGACAATTGCAAAAGAATTTTGAGAATACTCATGTTACTCTCACTAAACTAGTTGAGGGGAGAGGAGAGTGTTGTTATATAGTAAAATATGAGAAAATAAATCTAAGAGGTGCATTAACTTCAATTACCTATAATGAAATGGATGTTTTAGCTACTTGGTAAATGCTAAAATATGTGGCATAACCTACTCAAATAGAGACAAATTAATTGTGAGAGGTGGCATAAAATAACAAAAGAGGGTGTGAGACTCAACTACCCATCTATATGAGAGAGTGGCACAAGTAGATGATGAATGATACAATGTGGTATCATATTAACCAAGTCTAATTAACCTAAGGAAGCTTAATAATATGTACATGTTTATAGGAGCGAATTTTCACCGCTTGGGAAAATTCCCCTTTCACACACCCTCACCTTAGAAAATCAAGCCCAAAGGAAAAATTCCACATCATCTACCCACTTTCCATCCACTTGGCACTTGCTTTGTGTGTCGGTGGGGGAATTTTCATTAGGGACATGAGTATGACACGCTACCATCCCTGATAGATTCCTACCCCTAAGTTTGTAGGGACCTTACACTCCTCATTTGGGTAGTTTGTAACACCTCTATGCGACTAATTGACCCAAAAAATGGTTCATTTTGACCTCTAAATTCATTCTATTCACTAGCATTTCATCTTTTATAGACTCATTCAATTTTTCAAGCAATTCTCTTAACAATCCAAGCAACTCTAGGATCTCTTGAGCACACTCTTGCAACATTCTATCAGCTTGAGCATTGCAAAAAGCAGCTTGATACTCCATCAACACCATCTTTACATGTGAGTTGACACCATAGAAGTTGCAAGTTTGGAGTATTGTGAGACCTCCCTTTGTCACTACTATGGTCGTGTCAACTTTTTTGAGCCTATTACTTGCACTCTCCCTTCATTGGCCTTGAGAGCCTTTGGGTGGAAGTGGTAACACTTCATTTCCATTTTGTGGTTTGATAGAGTAGAGTAGCATCTTTTGTAGTGTTCATTTTTTTCATTCCTATTTTCTTTATTGCATATTCTTTTATGTTTCTTTCTGGATCTCCATGGAGGTGGAAACACCAAAGTAGGGGTTCAACTGAGGAAAAATCCTATACAACCCCATCAATTTTCCCCTCTTTCTTGTGTGTAGGTGGAAATGTGTGTGGAGCTGTCTTGTGAACTAGAATTTTAGTAAGTTAGTATTCATCACCCTAGTTCTCATCTACTTATTTGATTATTTCTATATTTACTTTTTGTATTTTACTGTTTTGTTCATTTCCTTAAAACCTATTGGCTAGGCTTTTAGTAGGTTTTTGGTAGCTGCTCTACTATACTTTACATTTTCTGGCCATATAGACTCCAACGCGTCGTGTTGTCATCCCAAACCCACATTGTCATCCTTGGATAGAGAGCTATTTAAGGTACAGTTTAAACTCCAAAAACCAGCTCATCTAGCTCCAAATAGAATTTTAGGTTTGTAGAGTGACAAAAAAACTTCATAGGGCTCTTCATTCTTGATCCTTCCCCCAAATCATCCATTAGAGTGAGGTAAATTAGGACAACCCTCTGCTCTTAGCTCTCTATGACCTAGAGCCTTGAAATGGTTGGTCCCCCTCTCTTACATTTTTGGTGAGCCCGATGTGAACAATGTCTATCCATTCACCTGTGTTGAGGCTTTTCCTTGCACCTAGTGGTTGTTGTAACCCTAAGTGTTGTGAAGGTAAATTATGAGCATCACAACCTAGTCCAAAACTTCCAAGTACGTATTTAGGAGAAGCATGCGATAACTACCAATGGAGAAGATGAAGGTCACCTCTAGTTTCACCTCCAGTTTTTCCACTATTTTAGCTAATGTGTTTACTATTGTTTTTCCTAAGAAATTCACATAGGAGATGGGTTTCATAGATGAGACTACTCACATTCCTACCCCTCCAACATCTCTTATGGATTCGTCCATAGATGAGGATGATGTTGTGCATATCCCTACAAAAAACATTTTAGTGTTAGATAACAAATTGTTAGACCTTGTAAATCATTTGGAAAGAGCATCGAACATGGTGAGAGCCACTAGGCTTGCAAGCAGGGTGATACATTTGTTAGGAAAGGATCAGATAGGTATAGATTTGTTGCATGACCTTACCAATCTAATTGAAGCTTATATCTAGGCCTCGTATAATCCTAGATTAGGTACTACCCAAGGAGAGGTGCTTGATGCCTATGAGAGGCAGATAGGCATTCTAGTGCCTACCACATCTGTGTGCATGGCCAAAATAGGCCTTCGATTAGTGTTTCTTTTTCTTCTCAAAGGTCCCCTACTCTCAAAGTGAGTAGAATACCCCTTGGATTTAGTTTCACCTCTCCTACTACCCCTAGTGGTGGAGGCTCTAGTGGAATGGGTGGTGGTGGGTTTGGCAATAGAGGCAGCACTGGCGAAGGTGGCTCTAGTGGAGGTCATGGTGGTGGTTTCAGTATTGGAGGTGACTCAAATGGAGGCCCTACTAGTGGTGGTGGCTCCAACGATGCTCGTGGTGGAGGCTCCGAAAGTGGTTTTGGTGGTTCCACTAGGCCTTTGTCATCTTTTGACCCTATCATGCATGCCCTTCTTCTAGAAACATTGGTCAAATGCAAAACTAGTTGGTGAGCCTTTCTTAGGCCTCTTCCCAACCTAGCTTTTAGCCTTCTGTCTGACATAGCACATTGTTAGTGGAAATATTAAGTACTCCCTTCCCACAAGGAATGGAAATTCACAAATTTGAGAATTATGGTGGCAAAGGGGACCTACAAATGCATGTGTCTTCCTTCAATTCCATTTGTATAGAAATCTTCCATCATGACACGTTGATGGAAAAATTATTTCTTCAATCTCTTAAGGATACAGTGCTCGAGTGGTACTGTTCCTTACCCGACAATTCCATCTTTTCATTTGATCAACTTGTAAATCAATTTCTCCAATAGTTCCAAGCTAACATTGGACCGAAGATGGCATTCTCAAATCTCGTCCGATGCAAGCAAGGGGATAACAAGAAGATAACTAATTTTATAGTGTGGTACCAAGTGCTCCTTTTGCAGATCTCATACCCACTACCTGATTTTGATGTGTAGAAGGTGTTCATAGGTAACCTATAGAGAGCTTGGCAAGAGAAATTTTCCTTAATGAAATACCCTTCTTTTCTGCATATATGCACTGCATTACGAGAATACCAGCAAATGGTAGTTTAGTTCGGGGGATCCTCCTCGTGCTCTCGTTCAAAAGGAAAATCTATTGTATCTATCTTGGGTAAAGGTGAAGTTGTTTTGAATGTAGTTGCCACAAAAAATGATAATAGCCTCAAATGCAACAAAAAGTTTACAAAGTTAGTAGAATCTTATTCTTCCATCTTACAAAAGTTGTTGAAGGATAAGATGGGTAAACCCACAAAAGTGGTTTACAATTGGAGTGAGGAAAGAAATTTTGGAAAAATTGACCCCATTGCAAAAACAATTGTTTGGGGTTCAAGCGAAATATTTGGTTCGAACAAACCAAAAGAGGGTTCTTTAGAACCTAGTTTCAACCAAACCCATTTAATGAATGCCCCACCACTCTCGCCAAAAAGCACAAGAAAAACCCATTTTGAAGGGAGGTTCAAATGAACCCTAGTTCACTTGAACCTTTGGGAGTTCGCTCGAACCCCCCTGGTTCAAGCAAACCCCCCTTTTCCCACCTTCCTGCTCTCTAGTACAAAAAAAAAATCAGAATTTTTTTCTGTTTGAAGCTCACGTTGAGGATGAAAATGCAAGAGACTTCGCAAACCCAATTGGAATTAGGTAGTCCTCAGAATGAGCTATCTAATGACTATAATTTTAATATGTTTTTGTTTTATTATGTATTTGTTTTTTTAGTTTTATTAAACATAATTTTTTCACCGAAAATCAAGCTCTCTATTTTGCATACGTGGAAAATAGAAGATTATAAAAAAAATTCAAAAATATAAGTGCACTAGATATTGAATTCCTCAATCCAACAAAAAAATAATTGAATTTTGATACATACAAAAAAAGTTATGTGCTATACGGTCCACCTATGTCTGAATTGTAATTGGTTTAACTTTGAAACTTGATTAAGGAAAAAAATAAAACACAATCTAACTAATTGAAAGCACTAGATATTAGAGTTAAAAATATAAATTCGAAAGAATTATAATTTTATACTTCGTGGAAAAAAGTTATGCATTATACGGTGAATGCCACTCCTTAAAAATGTTGTTTTCTAAAAAAAAAAACTAGTTTTTGAAGGAGATGGAAAAAGAAGTGCAATTTGATTCCAAAATTTTTGAAAAAAATATATTTAGAATCTACAGACAAAATGTCACAAAATTCTAGTTTGTATCATCTTCAAATTTCTCATGATTTAGTCGCTATAGGTGCTTGAAAGTGAAGATACAGTTAGAAAAAAATATTTCAGTGTCTAATTTGGCCAAAAATTGTAAACTCGAATTGTGGGATCACCCAGATCATAAACTTGGAAAAACCTCATCCTCTTAAGGAACCCTACCCTAATTGGTATGATGTGAACACTTTATGTCAATACCGTCGGGTGAATGGGCATGATATTGAGTGATGCATGCACCAACATCACAAGATACAGGACCACATTGACAATGGTACCATCCATCTCGATGGGAGTAAACAAAACATGAATAAGTCAGTGGCAATAGCCAATAATGATTTTCATATATACATGGACCCATTTTTTTCCCACTCTTCCAACTTGATTAAATTGACCCCTTTGATTCTTCTACTCAACCCTCAGCATATGTTAACATGGTGACAATTACTCCTTCTCTACACCTTGTGACTAGTTCACCAGATGTGACATTCACTTCACAGGATGTTTCCTTGAATAATAAGCCCTCTGTCCTCTACATTCATGCTCGCCTCAATGGGAACATTGTGATTGGGGTCCTAGTTGACCCCATGAGCTAGGTGAATGTTATTACAAAGGAGAAATTGTGGTTAAATTCATTACAAAGGGAGAAGTATGAAGAAACAAATTCTACCATTTGTACCCATGATGGTCTCTACATTAAGCCGTATAGCTCAATAACTCTTTCCATATTAATAGGAACTAGGGTTGTGAACACAACCTTTTATGTTTTTCTAGAATATGATTTGTTTAGGGTTAGGTTAGGCATACCTTGGCTAGCTTCCTTGAACGAAATCACTTTTTTCATTCATAGGTGTTTGAAATTCTCCCACAAAGGTGTTGTGCAGGTCATGTATGAAACTAGATATCAGATATTGGTATCTCATGGGGGCTACTCATTTGATCATTTTTGGCCCACCCTAGTTGGTCCACTTCCCCCTAGAATGGGCCTACTTTATCAAAACTACATAAAGTACAATACTAGGGGCAAGGGACAGCCAAAAGTGACCCTTCTGATAGTGCAGTAGCAAGCTACCTCCTCTTCTCAAAAGGGAAAGGAGAGGCCTACCCATCCTTAGGGTTCCTCTTCTACTCCCCTTTCTGAAGGAGAAGTTTAGATGAATTCTCTTGGCTTTTACATGAGGAGTCTAATGATATTGACTTGGCACAAACCCAAGAATCAAATATTTGACCTTCCTACTGTGTCTCCTAGAACTTGGCCCTACTTGTATGGTAGAAGGAAAGGTCCCCACGAGGAATCCTCTATGTCTCAACCTTCGAGGCATCCTACCGCTCTTGCTCCTAAAGAAGTGAATGGGAAGAGGCCTGCCACTGAGGCACTAGAGCCAACTCCCCCCATTATTTTTCAATCTCTTCCTCTTTCTCCCATTCAGGAGTTTTTCCCTCCATCAGAGACAGTTGTCATGGACACCCCTATGGTTGAGTAGGAGCCTCTTGGCCCTTCTCAGCTCTTGGTCTCTAGCTGTAAGAGTCATAGAAACCACCTAGTACATGAGCACAAGCATCGAAAGAAGGCTCTTGTGGCTAAGCAAGCCACTTTGAAGAGGAAGGAAAGGGAGTCAACCTCTCCTATCTGAAGGCTGCCTATTGTGTCCTCCTCTCTCCTCCCCTATGCTTCCATTCATTCGAATCCGATCTTGCTTCTAGATCCTGTTGTGAGCATGAGTGCACTTAACCCCAAAAAGGTGTAGGTTTTTATTTCTCCTTTGGTCAAGTTTCATCTTTTAATGTCTCTTCCAAACATCCCACCATTCCCTAAACCTATGGACATGTTGAACACCTTGGTGGTGTCTTTTGTGGTTTTCTCCTACTCCTTTGTGCCTCTTGCCTCATCTATGGGGAGTTCACATCCCCCAAAAAAGAAAAAGGTGTAGGTTGGTCCTTCCAGCAATGGGGGGCATAAGAGGAGGCCACCTTCTTTAGGAGGCAGTCTCATGCTAGCATGTGTCATCCTTGTGACAGAGCAAGTTTTGGCTTCCCTTGAGTTCATCACTGCTCTTGAGTCACTTGGTGGGTCTAGCAGTGAATCTCGTGTGCCATCCTCCCCATTCATTGAGGTGGCAATCCTATAAAGTGCATGTTTAACTCTCTGGATGAAGTTTTTTCCTTGTCAATGATATTCATGAAATCATTGACCATCACTCCACAAGAGTCGAATGGACAAGAACTTGTGGGGCCCTTTTCCTTGTCCCTTGTTGTGGGAGGGTCAGAAGCACTTCCCATTAATATTCCACCACTACAAGCTCATTCTCTTTCCTCATACAATGATCTAGATTGGGAAGTGGATGACCTCTTGGTGATGAGTGTTAGGGGGCACGTCTTCTTTACTTTTATATTAGGTGTGTGTTTGTTGTGATGTGTTCCCCCGTGCTTATGTTATGTGTTTTTAGAGGACCCTTGTTACCATTGTAGGTCCTTGGATACATGAGTGATTATGAGTCATATAAAATTCCTCTATTTTTACCATCATTCTTCCTCTATTATGTGTTTTGATTTTTGAAAAATTGGGGACGATGTAAAGTGTTGGGGATATTTAGGCTTCCCTTCCATGTTCAACCAATTTTTTATTTTTACTTTGTCTTCTTGTGCATTCTTCATATGGTTTGATATAGTAGGGGATTGATGGAATTTCATCTATACTATTACTATACTTATATATATTTATGAACAAATCTAACCCTAAAATATCATATCACCCTTATGCCCTTTGTTTGTAGTGTTAGTGTTTATTTTTGTAATTTTCTTGTCTTTCTCTCTTCTTTTCTTGAGTTGTGATGTTGTGGTTCCCATGTGTTGTCCCTCGTATGTGCAAGAACATCACCATAGTGACATCTCGTTATGGCCCATTTGCGTAAAGTCTTCATCCTAAATGGGTACAAAAGCAAACAAATCTCTAAAGCCTTTAACAATGCCAAAGCTCTTTTATTTTCTAACTCTGTTACCTCTAAGCCAAAGCTCCTCCCTAGTGCTTCTCGTCCCTATATTGAAGGCATCTCCAAAAAAAATCCAAGATTCTTCTAAAGAAAGGACTTCATTTCTCTTTCAAACCTTGTTCCACCATGAAACACCATCTCTTGTCTCTTAAGGACCTAAGGAACATTTTACTTGAGTCTGAAGTTTATACGGTGGTGTTCTCTTGTGTCATCCCTTATATTGGTGAAACGGGTCATTATTTTTGTACAAAAATAAAA
>VDFB02018934.1:0-26564 GCA_007258455.2 Sequoia sempervirens | reverse complement strand
GAACAAAGAATGGCACAGGATCAATAACCCACATTCATTAAAGTAGAGGATTACACCACCCACCTGCATTGTTGGGTGGGCAGAAGTCTGTAGCCATCAATGCTATTGTATTGGGAAGGCATCATGGTAGATTGTCATTGTTGTTGCATTTTATTGCATAGCAGGTTCCACAGCTGGGGCCTTTGTTCAACAGAGTGGTGCTCAGAGTTGCTGTGTTCGCTCAGACTAAATTGCTTGTACATTGACCATGTCGGTTATTTATGTGGGGGCATGGAACATGTCTAGAAAGAATCAGATCTGTGATTGGAGAATACATCACAACATTAGAATTCACTAATGACCTGAGCTCTTATATTATATTCAAATATGAGAGAGCATAGACTTTAACAAGCCACTTCTAGATATAATCATATTTATTATGGGAGGAATTGATTGGGGGAAGCCTATTGTCTATGAGAACATCTCATTCAGATGCAAAGTCTGCCATGAGCATTACCATCTGGCAAGACTCACTGCCAAGTTAAGAACTTGGCAAGTTGATTACAGCATGCTCCAACAATTTAAGCTTTTTTTCAATCCTTGACTATCAAGTATAAACAGTCAACATATTATAGTCTTGTTTGCAGTTGGAGCCATTTTCAACTTAAAATGTTAATGCGTTGATCATAATTTTTTTTTAACTCTTTCAATTATATAAGTTGTTATAATCGCATGCCTTCTTGCCATAATACAATACATATAAGCCTCGTCACCCAAAGGTAAATTTAAAGATGAGCGTGACGAGACTTAAGACTATAAATCAAATTCATTGTTCAATGCTTAGCTAGGTATCTTCATTTTTCAGCCTTCACCATTGTGTAATTTTTTCTGGGAAACCTATCATTGTTTATTATACATCTTGGTCAAACGATGCAGTTTCTAGATCAGTCAATTACATTGAAAGCTGATTCAAATGTTTTTGGTATGGTAGAAGAAATTTCATTCCATCCTCAAATGTCAGTCAGTGGACAACCATTGCACTATTTTTTTGACGACAGTAGGTAGAAGAAATTGATTTCTCTGGAAGCAGTTTGAAGGCTGAGTCTACCAATTATGGCTCACCCTTAACCATACACCTTGTATGGTTTAGCTTGGAGAAGCACTGTCATCTGTTGTATAAAATCAAATTCTCTTGAGATGCAGACCTTCATTATGTAGTGCCATTTGAGGTATGTGATGTTTAACTTGGTTAACCACACTTTTTCAATCATGTTGCAGTCTATGAAGCAAATCCTAGAAATGTCATCATGGATGGTAAGGATTGATATTGCATACGGGAAGTAGTTCCTAAGCTTTCTTTTGTCAGTGCAAAGTATTGTAAGAAGCTGATCAGTTCTGGTAAGAAATGTGTGCTCTTAATGGTGAGAAATGAATGCAAAATATTCATCCTTGTGGTACAAGCCAATGCCACAGCCCCTGTAGCAGAACAACAGGATTTGAATAGAATGTTGGAGGACTATTTTTTTTTTTTTAAATCACCTATTGGAGTGCCTAACCAGTGCATGGTGAATTGTACTATTGATCTGATTCTAGGATGAACTCTTCAGAATGAAAATCAAGTGGCAGGTCCATGAACTTGTGTAAAAAAGACACTTCAGCACTTCACCTTGCAACAATTGTGATCATGCCAAAGAAGGATGTCACATGCTGGCTATGCATCTACTTCAAAGCTCTCAACAAGATTGTCGGGAAGGACCTTTATATTCTTCTCATGATTGAGGATCCGCTGGTGCAGCTTCATGGGACCAAATACCTTATTAATATTGATCTTAAGTTAGATTACGATCAAATTCCTGTTGAATCCATTTCAAGGAAGTTTTAATGGTTTATTATGCCATTTATCTTGACCAATATACCTGTGATGTCTATGCAAATGATGAATGGCATTTTTTAGCCTTTTACGGCTTCATTATTTGTTGTCTATCTTGATAACATTCTCATTTTCAACAAAACATGGGAGGAACACATACACTGTATTCAACAAGCCCTCAACGCTTAGCAGCAGCACATGTTACATGCTAACATGGAAAAATGTTACTTTGCCATGTAGAAAACATGGTATCATGGATATATCATTGGCACACCTGGATTAAATATGGATCTGATCTAGATCTGCTTGTTCAGGAATTGTCTACACCAAAGACCCTCACAGTAGTTTGTAGTTTTTGGGTTTGGCAAATTTCTATAGGGAGTTCTTGATTTTTTGCACATCACCTGGCAATTGAATCAATTTACTGAAGGTGGTGGCAAGGTAACTTTAATCTGGTTAACCAAACAACAAAAAGGATTAGAGGTATTAATATGCAATCTCTGCTTGCATCACTCAATCTTCAACAACCATTTGACATTGTAACAAGTGCATTTGAGTATGCAATTTGAGCAGTCCTCTCAAAATTAAAAAAATTGGTCACCTAGTAGCTTACTGTACTAAAACATTCTTGCTTTTGTGAGAAAATATCCCACTTATGGATGAGAGCTTTATGATATTGTCCAAGCTTGTAAGCATTGGAAATGGTATATATTGATAAAAGAGACCATCACCTATACATAGCACAAATCATTGCAGCTCATTAAGACAGAGCAAATTGCAGCATAAGTGACATGGAAATTGTTCATATCTTCAGTTTTCCACTTGAATGTCAAGCACAAGAAGGGAAGTGCTAATCTAGTAATGGATTGTTTGAGCTGATCTCTAATCCAAGCTCTTCTTTTTTGTGCTTGACAAATGGGCATGAAACCAACACTTTGCCATAATTATACAAATCTGTTTCAGGCTATGCAGATATCTATCAAGCATTGCCTAGTGATAAGACCATTTTGTCTTACTATGTGCAGGATGAACTGTATTGTTTGGGACACTTATCTGCATTGTGCAAGGCAAAGAACTAGAGGTTGATAGTGGAGGTCCATTTCATCAAGGTTGCAGGTGATT
Source organism: Sequoia sempervirens (assembly GCA_007258455.2). Taxonomy (NCBI): domain Eukaryota; kingdom Viridiplantae; phylum Streptophyta; class Pinopsida; order Cupressales; family Cupressaceae; genus Sequoia; species Sequoia sempervirens. Next base: position 23,593 of record VDFB02018934.1, on the reverse strand, counting down.
TTGGAGTAGAATGGATTCCTACAGTTTTTAAGATATCTTAGATCTGATGTTAATAATTGCATCAAATCTTATACTGTCTGTGAAATAGCCAACGGACTGACAAGAAATAAGGAATATATACTCCATTGCCAGTGCTGGACATACGTCAAAAATCAATTTCCATGAATTTCCTTTCTTGTTACCTAGTGGCAAGCATTGTATGGTTGTGTCTAAAAACTAACATAGATGTTGATAGATTCTTAACGATGGCTATTCATATTCCTTGTAAAAAGTCAATTTCAGTGCTACAAAGTACAAACAATTCAAACAAATTTTTAGAATGAATGGGCTCACTCTGAATTACTGCCCACCATCATATTTTATATTGGCACAAGATTCTTGAGCCATTTTGGAAACACTTTGGTCAATGATGAACAAAGCAGACAAAATCTACCATGTTTCATCCTCAAACTAGTGGACAGATGAAAGTGGTAAATAGATTGATTGTGCATTTTCTTGGAGTGCACAATTACGTGAAGCATCACACATGAGATGAAAACTGTCTTTCATTCAGCATAGCAACAACAGAACTCTGCACAAGTCTATTTGACCTTGCCTGTGTTTGGTTTGTTTGGGTTTCCAACCATGGGCAGCCATTGGTGTAGCTTATACTATAGTGCCATCTATAACGACTCCATCTCCGAAAGAAGTTGATAAACTTGTCAAATTCATTAAGCACATTCAACACATCTGAAAGCATGTGCAAACCATTCAGGGGAAATTTAATGCCAAATGTGAGCAGTGTTGTAATCACCATTGAGCACCACACACCTTTGAGGTAAGTGCCACACAATAAAGCTTTATTTGCAGAAGGAAAGAGTCACATGACCTTATTGCAAACCTAATCTTATTCAGTGTGTCCTATGTGTGCTATCAGTAAGAAAGTTGAAGATAAGTTTTTGAGATTAATCTTCCAACTAATATTGGTTTGCATCCGGTTTCCGATTTATATTTCTTGTGCTGTTACTTTTTAGCTTTGTTGGACACAACAAATTTTACAAAAGCAACTTCATGTTGCCCATTTTTGGTTTGTTTGGGTTTCCAACCATGGGCACCCATTGGTGTAGCTTATACTACTGCCATCTACAACAACTCCATCTCCAAAGGAAGTTGATAAACTTCTCAAATTCATTGAGCATGTTCAACACATTGGCAGCAGGTGCAAACCATTCAGGAGAAATCTAATGTCAAATGCAAGCAGTATTGTGATCAACATCGAGCACCACACACCTTTGAGGTAAGTGCCACACAGTAGAGCTTCATTTGCAGAAGGAAATGGTCTTGCAACCTTATCGCAAACCTAATCTTATTCAGTGTGGCCTATTTGCAATTAGTAAGAGAGTTGAAGATATGTTCTCGAGATTAATCTTCCAACTAATATTGGTTTGCATCCAGTTTCCAATTTAGATCTCTTGTGCCATTACTTTTTTGCCTTGTTGGACTCTACAAATTTTACAAAACAACTTCAGCTTGGACAGATGAATCTTGATTGCAGCATTTTAACCAAAACCAATGTAGTAGTTGTTGCTAGAGTCAAATGCACTAGATTTCAAGAGATACCTCTATCAGATCGTTAAAGTAGGGACCTTCTCAGGAAAGGTTCACAGAATCTCAAGTTGCTAACAACTTTCTAAATCTTTTTCCACAACTTGCTGTGATGGGGACCATTGTTACTCAAAGAGGTACTTTCCTGGATCATGCGGACATATTGGCCATATGTTATCTTCACTACTAGATTCAGGTACTTTCCTAGAATATGTGGATAATTTCAAAGTTCTAATCACCCTATGTAATGCTACTTAGATCTGATAGTTCAGCCTTTTGCACAATTGTTCAACAATGTTTCCAATAAATTACAAAGCAGAGGGTACAAATCTGACATAAGATGTGTGTGTGCATTTCTTGTAACTACCACAATAATCCTTCGTCTTGTATTCTTGTATCTTAATCTAATTTGACTATATTTATAAATTAGTGAATTAGTGAGAAGATAGTATAGATTGAAATCTTGTGGGCATACATTCAAGCTATGGATCTTGTGCAAAACAATTCTATAACACCATCTTGCATTTTACATTTCTAGCATGGTGCTCTCTTATTCTTGAATTTCCCTCGTCGAATAACATTTGCACTCTATAACTCTTGCATTTGCTTCTGTTCATAACACATTTAGATCTATCTCAAGTGCATTGTCTCCTGGGCATACGTGGTCGCCAGAACAGTAGTATGAAAATGATCTTTCTTCATATCATGTCTTAGGGCATTTGAGTTTGTCATCTGAATCCTTCTCTGCATTTTGTAAGCCCCGTTGCATGAGGCCTGAGAACAGGAAGCTTGGTCTCAGAACTCACAACCATTTGTTGTACCTTCCTTCATGATCTGAACAGATGGAAGACAGATCTACACCAAAGACGTGAACTTCAAAAATGTATCAGAAGATGACAGAATCTTTTTGATCAACTCCTACAGGGTGTTAATATACTTAGATACTTCATAACCAAGTAACACATCACAGTATGGGATCCTCTCAGCTTATGATCTATTTATAAACTTCCCCTTATCTCAGTTAATTTCTTGAGTTTCCTTGTTCTCAGAAATATCTGATCATTAACTGAATGGAATTGATGCATATGTGGAATCATTTGTGTCCCAAAAGAGGTGTTAATGGGAGTTACCCATATTTTTCTAGAGGCATATACTATGTTACCACTGTTTATGTGCCCCCCTGTCCACTACAACTCCACTATTCAGTTATCCATCATCACCTGTTGCATGTCCATAGTACAGTTTCAAATTTTACCAGTTAATATTACCCAACTAGAATCTGTCATTATGTGTGTCTAACTGCATTTATTGCTCTGTGTCTTCTTAATCAACTTTTGATCTCCACCATTAACTTACCCATCATCACCTATTGCATGTACATAGCACAGTTCTATATTTTAGAGTTGATCTTGCCCAATTATTAGCTGTTGTTGTGTGTGTTAACTGTATTTATTGCTTTCTCCATGTCTCCTGTCTGTTTCCTTTATCTGTTTACAATCAACTTCTGATCTCACTTTCATTCTTTGTTTTCTGTTTTGTCCTTATTCCTTCACAACATGGCTGTCACGTGCAAAACTTGCTTGATTTGTTTAGAGAAACTTGCATATGTTACTTGAATATTGAAATTTAAGATTAAGATCTGTTTAGAATGCTTCTATTCATCAACCATAAGAAATATCTAAAGTACTGGTTTTTTAAATTTGGTCGCTGTTTTCAATGACATTCCATTATAATTTCATTTGGCAAGTTATTGAGTTCTGTGATTTCTCTTTTATTTTTTTTGTTGCAAAAGTGGATATCCCTGGCTTTGCAGATTTGCTCTCCATCATATTATAGTTGGCATCCTTTTCCCGTCTCAAGTTGGAAGTTAATGCATTTTGTCATCTTTTGAATAATTAATTCTGAAATTGAGATTGATCGTAATAACATAAATGAGATCAAAACAGTTGCATGGATATTAAATACTTCCCTATCAGAATAAATTCTGAGCTGCTGATTAACAACCAGATACATGTAGCCAATGTGCATTCTCTTGTTTTGGAGTCATAATGAGGTAGTTCATGTCTGTGATGAACTTGTTAACTGACTTGTTGCTGTATTATGAACTATGCATGTTAACTCATATAAACTGGATTACTCCAGGTCCACTCCTGGTGGTGGAGGAACAAACACTATGTGAAACTCCCCATTGTCAGTATGGTTTTAGAATATTTCTCTGGGTTAGAGATAAGGGGATGACTTTGAATATGCCATATGATTCATCCCAATGAAACATCTGCTTGTTGGAAATATACCTTTCTTTTTATATTCTGATTTTTGTTTCTTACATTTTTATAAATTATTTCAGTTTTAAGGATGTCTTGAAAGAGCTATGCTACTTTTCTAAAACTATGTTTTGATTGCATACAGGACTGATTCCCTTGATGGGAAGGGAAGCATTTCTGAATCTTCAGAAACTGCTGGTCAGGCTATAGCAATGCATAAGAGATCTCAGGGTGCTGCTGTAGGTGCTCTTGTACACATGCTGAAATCTGCTTCTCCTTTGTGCCCAGATTTTGGCAGTTTATCTAGTTTTCCATGTACCACAGCTCAGCTTCAGGGCACTACAAGTGAGCAGGGTGCAACCAGCCTCTCCATCAGTACTTCCTACTCTGGGAGAGATGATTCACAGATGCTTGTTCATAAAACAACTGCTGATGCATTAGAGGAGCTTAGGAGCTACAGAGAAATGAAAGATAATTTACTGAGCCAAAGTGGATCTCAATCAGTGAGAAGGTCATTTATATGAGAAATAGCATAGACTAAAGGTGTTTCTGGAATGTTTCAAGGCATCAACAATGTGAATGCCAAGCCTGCTTGTACATTGTGTACAGATAGTTTTAGCTTCCTGATTCTTTTGTTGTGCATGATACAGCAAGATTTTCTTTTTGTTTGTTGCCACAAGTAGCCATTTTGTCCCTTTATGGAAAGCTGGATTTGGCAAGCCATGTTTTACAATATATCACTGGGATAAGGTATTCATTATTGAGTTTGTTGACTGTAAGAACACTGCTAATAGCAAATTTTGTTCATGGGTTTTAAACTAAAAATAGAAAAGGCTCGTTGCAGTTAAAAACTGTATAATTCTAATAATACAATAATGTTACAGAACTGAGGCTAGGAAATTAGAAGGTAAAGCTTATTCAGATCTCTTTAGTGATCGGAGTTTGAATTTTATTGGTAGAGGGATGATGAGCTTCAACGTTTTTTCGAATTTATTCTTTCCCATTTGTATTTTTTTCCCTTGTAGATTGAAAATGATCATGTTATAACACGAGTGCAGATGGGGGAAATCTATAGAGTGTTAGCCAAAATGAGGTTTCATCATGCACATTTCTAACTGCAGAAATTTCTGATTACATTCCTTCTGCACGTTGCAGTTCCTTGCATTCCCTGGTTGATGTGGCCTTACTTTTGATTGTTCACTGTATCCATCCTTTTATTCTTGGAATCTTTATGTTAATTGTTTACTTTTATCTGCCTGTAATAATCATGGAGTACAATGTGCATTGGCTGCCATCATCTGCCTATATTTAACCATGGTGCACAATGTCCATTGGCTGCGATTATCTGTTTATAACCAACCATGGCGCATGATGTCCATTGGCTTCCATTTTTTGTTCAGATCATATTCCTGCTTCACTCTTAACACCAGCATATCCTCCCCATCATGCAAAGATACACATAACTTGTCATGCCCCCCCGCCATAGAGATCACAACCTCTGCCACACATATCCCAGCTTTAATAAATTAAACCAGGCGATAAAATAAATATATTAGCAAATGGCCGGCCAAGGCTTTAATAGCGATTCAATATTAGGAGCCGACCAAGGTTTAAAGATAGTAAAAGGGATCGATGAATAGTAATTAGAGGTGCATGACATGGTCGGCCACTCCAAAGTTTACAAATAGTGCTTCATTGAGGTGTGACTCTTTGCAAGGAAATGCTTTGATGAAGAGGTAGGAAGATAAAAAAGAGAGGTCATTTTCATTTGAGGAAGGATCAATCGATGTAAAAAAGGAGCAAACCGGAAGGGAATTAAGAAATCAGAACAGTAATAAGCAGAAATAAATATTTATAGCCGCAGTTAAATCAAAGATAAATCTCCATGATGGATATTTCCACTGAATGGAAAGATTCCATAATTGCTGAATATGCGAAGGACACATTATCAAATGATATATTAGAAGGAAAGCTATAAGCTGAGAGGTACCAAGTATTAGATCAACTCATCCTCTACAAAAAAAGAATATATATCACCCTAGGATCAAAGATGAAGGGAAAAATTATGAAATCCTATTATGATATCCCTCTAGTAGGGCATCAAGGGTGCTACAAAACTTACAAACAAATATGAGAGATTCTCATGGAAAGGTCTCAAGGGTACTACAAATGTAACAAACAAATAAGAGAGATTCTCTTGGAAAGGCCTCAAAGGTACTACAAATTTTATAAACAAATAAGAGAGATTCTCATGGAAAGGCCTCAAGGGAGACGTTCTAAACACATTAGAGAATGCATGGTGTGTCAAAGAAACAAAGAACACACATTCCTTGCAGGATTACTTCAACCCTTAGTTATACCTGATTAGAAATGAGAGTATTTCAATGGATTTCATTACATGACTCCCAAAGGTGCAGGGAAAAGATTGTATGTATGTTGTGGTGGATCATCTAACTAAGTATGCACGCTTCCTTGCAATATCTATCGACTATAAAGCCCCTCAAATAGCCAATGTCTTTCAAAAAAAATAATCAAATTTCATTGTTTACCCAAAAATAGTGTCAGTGATAGGGATAGTAGATTCTTTGGTTTGTTTTGGCAAGAGCTCTTTAGACTACTAGGAATTGAACTCATCCCAAGTACAAGTTACCACCCCCAAACCAATGGGCATATTGAGTGTCAATAAATCGTTTGAGAGATATCAAAGAAACTATGTCACCAGACAACAAAAAACGTGGATCAAATGGTTACACCTCGGGGAGTATTGCTATAATACTACCCATCACATGTCGATAGGAATGAGTCCTTTCAAAGCCTTGTATAGGTACAAGGCAACCTCATTTGGAGATTTAATTCTTGCTGAAAGTCGAGTTTCAGGTGCTAGAGACTTAGTACAACAAAGTGTAGACATTACAAATACACAGATAATTTGCACCATGTGCAAAATCAACAAAATATATACGCTGATTGAAGAACTGAAAAGACATTTGAAGTTGGGGATTTAGTCTTCTGAGGATTGTAACCCTATAAGCAATCATCAATCAAAGGAAGTGGAGTCGAGAAATTGAAACCAAGATTCTATGGGCCTTACAAGATTATGAGGATTGGTGAGTTTGCGTATGAATTGGAATTATCAGTAATTAGTAGAATTCATAGTCTTCCACGTGTCTCGCCTTAAGAAGGTACTAGGACAATAATCACCCCATGTTTAGTTACCCCCATTGGATGATGAAGGAAAGTTGATTTTGGAACCTGAAGCTATCATTGATATACGAGAAAAGAAGTTAAGGAATAAGAGTAATCCTGAGTATCTAATTAAATGAAAGAACTTGCCTATAGAAGACACAACTTGGGAAGGGACATAAATATTTGATCATCCCAATTTAAAATTACTTGTGGACAAGCAATCTTGGGAAGGGTGGATTGTCATTCACCTTGCCATAGAGATCACAACCTCTGATCTTATGGATATAACAATGAAATGCATAATCTTTTAAAATCTTTCACCCTCTTAATAGTGAAAGAGTATTTTGGTTTAGGAGACCCGAGGATTGTGTTTCTACTATTGAGTGCGTTGTACTAGGAAGATATTTTGTTTTCTATTTTTGCTTTGCTGTTGTAAAAGCGGATATACCCAGCATTGTATATTTGGTCTTGGTCTATTATAGCCTAGCATCCTTATCTCAAGATCGAAGATTTGTTAGCTTTTAGTTTGTTTGCCTTCTACATATTTAGAGATTCAATTCCTTATATGGTCATACAATTTTCACTGCTGTTTTATTGAGCAACAAGTCATATGAAAACATAGAACGTCCTCTGTTTCACCCAGTTGCTTCAATGCCCTTTGACAACCAGCAATTTAGTTACCTACTCTCTTGTTCATCAGTGGGCAATGAAGATTTCTGACAAATGATCTCTTATTAAAGGCTAGCAATCTTCGGCTAGTATTTGGTCATCAGATTGAAGAGTTTCTGTTTTCCAATACTTCCTTTAACAAACAAAATGTTGTAAGGGATTCCTTTACAGTTTGTCTGGCTTAGAGTAGAGTCAGATATGTCAAAGAGGCATAGTGGCAAGAAGAGAGCAAGAAAATGAAAGAAGAATGGACAAAGGAGTAGAGTTATGATTTTATGACCGTTTTACCATGTCAAAGAGGTCTAGCCTAGTGGCAAGAAGAGAGCAAGAAAATGAAAGAAGAATGGACAAAGCAGTGGAGGTATAACTTAGTACCCATTATGAAGAGAACGTCGTTGTTAAACTGAATAGGAGATGAAAAGAAATGTGGAGATATGCATGAAAGGCTATAATAATGAAAGAGACAACAATGGATAAAAAGATGTGCAAGATAGACGTGACTAATAGAACCACTAAAGAAGACAAAAGGGAACTTCACTTTTATGCTCAATGTAATTAGATGAATGGAAAACAATATTTGTTATGAATCACTTTACAATGGAAGGGTTACTGAATACACTGCAGGGCCGAGGAGGGCCCTTTAATCTAGTTTGTGAATTACTGAGTTCTACTGAAACATGCAACATGCAACACTGTAAAATTAGTCATACATTCATCTTAACAAATAAATCACAGAGTAATGCTTATTGTATTCAGTGGAATGAATGTGCATGGTATATGTGCGCTATGGAAAACCAACAGGTTGAGATGAAAATTGTTGTGAAAAAAAAAGCTAGGGAAAAAGTTAATTTGGAAATCCAGAAGGCTGAGATGAAAATTCCCATGATAAAAATACTAGGGCAAAAGTACTATGGAAAACCAGAAGGCTGAGATGAAAATTCCCATGATAAGAGAACTGGGGCAAAATTACTTTGCTCTTTGGTTTAACTGGAACAAATGTGAATGCTCGATCGTCTATTTATGTTGACTTTAAAAACCATTTACAGATTATGTATAATTACAAGACAGTTGCAAAAGGGCATGGTAACATGGTACAGGTTCTCTAAAAGTTGATAGCTTGTGTGCTTGTCAGTGTGAAGATTCATCTTATAGGTGGATGGTGTGCATGTACTATGTTGACAAAACACAAGCCTTAAAAGTACAGTTTGATGTGTTTTTGTAAAAAAAACATACACAGTTAAATCCAATAATTTTATGAACTCTGGAAAAATCATTCCAACTAATGAAGGGAAGGGTTGATGTTGAGCCTCTATGTTCAAACACTGTTGGTGTTGCATGCCAACTAAAGTAAGCCATTCAAGTTGGGCACTAGCTGGGAAGCTGTTTCAGATGGTGCTACTTGTTGGCATGGTGGCATTGAAGTGAGTTGCCATTGTGGATGTGATGCTACGAGAAGTGGCAGCGAGGAAATTTGATGCTGGCGTGGTGTTGAGCTGGGTGATATTATAGGTGCAAATAAAGTGGAGTGCAACTTGATGCTGCTTGGGTTAGATCATTTACCCTTTCTTCTAAATCAATGTTCTCGATTGTGTCTTCAATCAGGGTTGGAAATTGTACCCAAAGTTGCTTAAGGTTGTATCACTTACCTTACTGTATTGCCTTGCCTTGACCATTGTAGACAACTAATGTATGCCATGGAAAGTGCGTAGTTTTAGTATTTGCAAATGTTCATGATCCTAGTCTAAAGAATGCTTGGTTGCTCTTGGCTCAAGCAAAGGTGGAAAATATTTACTCAGGAGTTCTGCATTGAATGTCGGATAAAAATCCATGTTAGGAGATCAACGAAGAAGACATTCCTTAGTTGCGCATAGTATTGTGTAAAGACCATCTTGTAGGGGCATGATTTTTCAATGTGGACTCTTGTGCTTTTCTCTAAATATGCAATTGGACTTATCACCTAATTGAATTTAGGCTGTGTGGCATATGTATTGTGGTGTGAGTATTTGTTGAATTTATTGAATATATGGGATCTATGGCAAAAACTTCTTTGCCTTGCTCACTTCATTCTCTTGCTAGCACGATTGAGTGTCTAATGACATGCAATGAGAAATGTCAAGGGGTATAGTTAGGTGGAACCCAACACATTGGAAATTGACCATGCCTTCTAGAATTATATAGAGCTTTGTTATAGACATGCTAAATGAAGGGAAAATTGTAATCACAAGGATTAATGTGCATTATTGTACATGGAAAACAAATAAACAAGTGTGATTGACCACTTCTATTTTCCTTTTGGAGGACAAAATATTGTATGTATATTGGACCAATTATCTAACATATCCTAGAAGATACAACACAAATTGCCAACAAGCCTTGGGTTAGGGTTAGATGTAGTGGATGAAGGTAGGACAAAGTGAACTCAAAATATGATTATAGAAGAGATGGGCTAAGTCTAGGTCTTGATATTTTTTCTTGAATTCAATCAAGATGCCATTTAAAAAAATATTATTGAGAACACAAACATAATGTGATTTTATTGTTTTGTGATAAGTAGTTGAGATAGAAATCTATACATACAAACTCTCAAGGTCTAGATGGAATTGGTGGAGGTGTATACAACCCAAACTTCTAATTTATTAACTTGGATAGATGTGACTCAAAGCATGACTTGATACAATGTAACATCTTTTTGTGCATATGAGGCCAAAATGAATGTCATTAAGAGCATAGATAAGGTCCTGCTTACTTTGAAGTATCATGTTGCCTTAGAATAGTACCCTTACCATATGAGTCGATGGTGCACATAAAGATCTTATTCTTGTAGAGGAATTGATTGGATGTGTAGCACTTGACAACATGTTCACCTTGTGCAAATGTAGTTTAAGATAGGGAAAAATATGTATTTGTGAATAGAAGGAGACCCAATTAGGGTTGTGACCTTGTGCACCAAGTTCCTAGATCAACAATTGGATAGGAGGGTGGTTAAAGTAGTCTGTGACATTGTCTTTTCTTTCTTGTGATTGATAATAAGATAAAAATTGCTTTAAGTATGACATTCACTTCATGTGGCAAACACATTCTCTAGCTTGCTTTGTCTATGTAGGAATTGAAGCTTTATGTGATTTGAGTGAATGATGTTGTGCTTAACTAGGGTTTAATGTTGTTTCTTGCCCTTGCATGATTGCCACAATTCCTTCTCATAGGTGGAGTAGCACTAAATCATGTCGCTAAAAGTCATTGAATAATAAATAATTGAATATTCATGCTGAGCAAGTACTTTGTTTTACTGCATAGTTAGATGTGCTAGTTTTGATCTCGAAGGGTTGGATGATGTTTGACATGGAAAAAACTATTGTGGCACAAAAGGAATTGATCTTTCTAGAGTCGTGCATTCTTGTGCACGTGTCCAATAGAAAAAAACTCTTGGATTACCTTGATCTTCTATAGATCTACATGTTTACTTAAATGATTGATAACATGTCAAGAGTATTGAATTTTCATGAAAATAAATACATAAGCGGTTAAAATGGCTTGCAACTCGTTAATGCAATGTGTCTAGGATGCATGCGATGTGCTCAACATACTCCTTCCAAGTCTTACCGAAGATGAGAATATTATGTAGTAGACAATGACAAAAGAGTTAGTGAAAGGCTTGAATGTTCTTTGTTTTCAGTGCATTGATCAAATCGAAGGCGATAACCAATCATTTGTAGAATTTATATTGTCTTGAATGTTGTCTTGCAAGAATATTTAAGATCAATAGGCACTTGATGATCATTAGACTACAAATTAATGATAGAAATATGGCATGCCTTAGTGCTAGTATAAATCATCAATATGCTACAATGTGTAATAACCAAAATTGTGTACCTTGCAATTGCTATTATTGTGTTTTCCATTAATTTAGGTGTTTCTTTGTTCTTTTTAGCCCTTGTTCCCTCTTTTCTAGCCTTGTTTTTCTCCTTTTCATACCTCGCCTATCCCTCATGAATCTTTTGTTTTCCCTATGCTCTTTTGTGGCCCATTTTCTTGCATTTTGGACCCTTTCCTATCCCTCATCCTTATCCTTCTCATTTTGGAAATTTTATTTTTGTGTTAAACCTTTGATATGCTTTTAACCTTATTTGGTTGCCTTTTCCTTATTTCTCACATCCTCTATGTTGTTTTTGTAAATAACCAAGTTTGTTCTGGCTTACTTTCATCATCTTCTTCCTTCCCTATGAATTTGAGGCCACCAACATTAAATGTTGGACACATCATATGCAAGGTCCATATCCCACATGGAGAGTGACCTTGGTAAGTGTGCCAATTTATCCAAAATTTTATGAGCTAACAATTAGGTTCCTCCTTATCCTTATGCCAATGATGTTTTTTTTTTGAAAACTTATTAGAAACTTTTAAAAAATCTATAAATAGGGGCCTCCTCTCCCCCATTTGGATAATCCACAATTACCAATTCCTTTGTGTTACTATGTTTATACTTTTGGAGCATTTATTGCTACCACTTGGAGTCTCTTGGAGTGCTTTTCATGTTTTGAAACTTTGCTTGGAGCCATTTGTAGATCATGCAAAAGCATCTTGTAGTCCTTCCCACTGTCCTCTCCATACCATTACTTTACCATTTTTCTTTTCACCCATAGCCATGGAATTCCATTTCCATCTACATTGTTGCATATTCTTCCTTTCCCATCATCCCAAATCTTTATTTTCATCCCCTATTCCCCTTTATCCATCTCCTTTTATTTTCCTTTCCATTTCCTTATCCAAGGATTTTAGTAGTCATTAGGTTTTGCATATTTTTATTTTCTTTTGCCACCATATTGTCTATTGTGAGTGCCATAACCATGCTATATTTATTTTTTAAAATTTAGTTGTTTTGGATTTTGTAAATTGGAAAACCCATAGAAGGACCAATTGAGGCAAACTTCTAATAATTTTTTCCTTTTATAGGTTTTGTGATTTTGTAGGTTATTTTTAGAGTTTCATGATAGGGTTCCTTATAGTGAAACACATTATAGGTCATGATAAAACTTCAGTGAAAAATTTGGAGCTCTAGGACTCAATTACAAGCTCCACCACTTGCAAGGAACATCTCCCCCCCTTTTTAGGGGGCCACTTATGAGAGTTCCATTCTTTCTTTGAAACTCTCTTACCTTATTATTCATTTCTCTTTTTATAGTTTCTATTTTTACTATCACATTCTATGTCTTCTACTCAAATTAGGTTTTCAATTCTTAATGCATTTTAGGTGATTTGATCCTCCTTTTTGTAGGATTTGATCAATAAACCTAAAAGATATGATAACCTAAAATTTGCACATCTCAAATATGGTAGGATAAGGATTTTGGAAAAAAAAATTCATGGCCTCTCCAAGGTACACATATGCCCCCCTACAAGTCACATTTGCACCCATTTCAAGGTACACATGATCCCCTTTGACATAAAACACCCCTTGAATTCTCCAAATCTTCTAGGAATATTTTTGGAAATATTCTAAACAATTCAATTTCACATTGTTTTTCTCTCTTAAGTGCACAAATGCCACTTTTGATGCCCGCAAGTTCATTTTGTCAACACAATTCCTTATTTATGTTTTAAATTTTAAATTTGCATTTTCAATTGCCTATCTCTAGTCTATTTTCAATTGTACTCCTGTGTTAGATTAGATAAGATTAAGACTCCTTAGTTTCTTTTATTCACTTAAAAAAGTCCTTTCTTTGATCTAAGTCAATTACAACTAAAAAAAGAAAACCTTACTTTCTTTTCTTTCATGATGGATAGTGATTCTTAACTGTTACTTGTGGAGCTTGCAAAAATGTTGGTACCAATTCTAAAATAATTATATTTGTATTTTGTTCCCAAGTATACTTTGTAATTGTGCTAGAAATAGATGAAAAGGTAAAGTAGGACAAGAGTTCCTAGAAAATGTAAATAAGAATTGCATTGGTAAGTTTTAAAGCTAGATTTTAGTAGAACTAATTAGAATTTTAACCTACATGCTTCTAGAATAATTTTAAAGTGTACTTACATAATAATTAATATAAATTAAAGCTAGAAGATATTTAAAGTAGTTTTAAAATACTCCAATAATAGTTGAGTTGACATTAGGAAGAAAACTTATATAAACTCCAAGTTTGTAATATGCCTATTGTCAATGCTGAGTGCACCTTAGAGAGAGTGATATTCACTCTCTCCCCTATTGACAAGCATGGAAACATCTCAAGGCTTGTGGGTTGCTTATAGATTAGAAGGAATCTCCAGAGAGGGTTGGTTCCCTTGATGCCTCACCTAACTAATCTGTTATACTACTTTCTCACAAGGAAAAGGGGAAGAAAACAAAAAAAAAACAAAAAAACAAAAGCCAAAAGGGGTGATGCACTAGATGCTTAAAGTGATTCTTCTACTTTTACAAACACATAGAAATAATAAAAAGCTAAATTAACCACAATATTCAGTTCTACCAACCCTTATGAGCTTATGTGAAGGATAGAGTTTGATAGATGCTCGGAGGGAAGAAACACTCCACACCTAACTCTGCAAACATATATTAACACAACATAGAATCCCACAAAACATAAAACATACGCTTAAAAATGAAGGAAAATAAATTGCACAATAGAAACATAGTTAAAGAGAGGTCAAAATGGACAACTTTTCATTGATTAGAGGCTTGAAGCCTTATTTACAGATGCAAAAACTACATAAGTTTGTTAGAGAAACAAAAGCAGAACCCTTATGTCGAAGACAAAATTTTGCTTTTATATTGAAGCATAACAAAAAAAACCCTCCAAATCCCTAACCCTATTATCCTAAAGAGAATCTGTGAGAAATCGATGCCTAGCAAATTAAATTTGATCTATAGAGCATGAAGGGACATTCCTAATGGAGCAATGATGGTTGGGCATTTATGCTGTGAAAGATTTAGTGAAAAATATCTTATGAAATCCACTGCATAATCATCCATGGATTCTCAAGATGATAGAGAGCATTTTCGGATGTCGCAGAAGCATGTCATTGTGTAGTTTTGATTTTCCTAGAGCATGGTAGCATTGAAGGCATTTCCTTTCTCATTGGGAAGCCATGGAAGAGTCACAAGCTTGAGAAAATGTATGTGGGGGATTGTTGAGCATTAATAAATTGTTTCAAGGACTTTCATGGATAAGATTAGTTGTAGAAGTAGTTGAACATTGATGGAAAATTCAGGTGCTAGTCCTTTGCAAAATGACATTGCAAAGATTTGATACTCATTCGCCCATCCCTTAGAACCCCACGATAACCTCCATTGTTTTTTTTCCTTAAGTGGATCCTTAGTTTGTCTTGTGGGAAAACGAGCCTCATCTTCATAGGCTATAGGAATCTGAACCCCATTGGATCCACACATGGGTTGGCAAGCTTTATTGGGTCTGTGTAAGCTCAAAAAAATGAACATGTTATTTTGAAAAATCTTCGCAAACCAAAAGACCATCGAATTCTTGCAATTACAGAAAATCAAGCTTAGATCAAGCAATAATTCCATATGCAATTGCACCTTAAAGGATGTTCGATTTTGATAGAAAAACCCACAAACCACTTGGTTGCTTGGTTCTTGCAGATGCAAAAAATTGTTCCATTTGCACATGTGAAAAAATCAGCTTCATTTGAATGTGAGAAGTTGGCCCCCAACTTCTCACAAAGAAATTCTTAGTCATTTTGAAATTTTTTCTCCCTCGTGGGAGAAACAATGTCATCTACGCTTGCGGGAAAGTCATCGACATCTACACCTTGAGAGATGTCCGATTTAGATGGATAATTTTGCAAAAAATCTTGGGGATTTTTAACCTTCATCTAGACCATGCAGGAAGATGACCTCCATCTTCCCGCAAAATCTTACTTAACCTATCTTCAAACTTTGACTTCTCCCATGAAAAAAACCATCTGATTTAAACCTTGGTGGAGAAACCAGTTTGAACTGAACCTTTAAAGAATTGTCACCTAAAAATTTCCCCAAATCCTCTTGCAGCTGAAAAGCCCACAGAGTTATACTTACGGGCTTTTGACCTACAACTGGACCATGCAGGAAGATGGACTCCATCTTCTCGCAAATATTTGTATTTAGCTATTTTCATAATTTCTTCTTGTTATGAGAAAAACAAGGCGATCCACCCTTGCGAAAAAAAATGATCTACATGAGGAATTTCAAACTTTTGGCAAAGATCTGGATAGACCTAAAATCCTTGCAAATCGACTTGGGAAAAAAACCACAACTATATAACTTGGCCATTTTTTCTCATAATTTCTTTAAAATTTGGAATATGGGTACCTATTTGTGGCCTTCACAAGATGGCAAGCTCAAAATTTTCTAACACTTAGTTAATTTTTTGGATTTGAGCATGGGTAGATGACTAAGGGGCAAGCAAGGGGAGACTAACAAAAAAGCAACTGTTCCAAATACCCACAAAGATCTTTAGATTGGTTATCAACAGTGGGAAAACAAGGGTGGCACAAAGTGCTAACATCTTTGGCAACTTTTGCGAGGTGTTTGCTTGCTAAACATGGGAACCTCGAAGCCTTAAAGAATCCATTGTGAAAAAATCAAGGGTTTAAAATAGATTGAAATTCTAGACTTGACAACCAACTATTAACACTTCAGGACAACAAACAAAACAAGGACCAAATAAAAAACTACCCAAAATAAACTCAAAGAACACCTAGTTACTTGTGCATCAACACTTGGAGGAAAGCTAAACTAATATTGTACAACAACAATTATTAACTTGAATAAAACTACCCTAATATGTACAAAAGTAGATCATTAACTCAATAACAATGCTTGAGATGTATCCAATTGATTGAGATAGGTAGCTCCTCTCCATCCAACTTGGACAACTAGAATGCATGATGCTACTTACACTCAAATATCATGTAAGGCCCACTCCACATTGAATCAAATTTAGTGTGCTTTCTAAGCCTACTCTTTAATTCATCCCACTTGAGGACAACATCTCCTTCTTTGAACATCCTTGGGGGTGCACCTTTGTCAAGAGACCTCTTCATTTGAACTTGGTGAAGCTCCATTGTCTTCATAGCTTGATTCCTCATTTCCTCTAATTCCATCAGATGTGCAAACCTAATTCTCATTGGGTCTTCTTCCATCATTCCTAGTTGATTGACCAAATCAAGAGCTAGAAGTTCAGTGGATATAGGCAACCTTGCTTCTTTGCCATAAACCAACATGTATAAAGTATTTCCAATTGATTTGTTGAGGGTTATTCTATCAGTCCATAGGGAAAAGTTCAACTTAGTCTACCAAGATATCTAGTTATCCTTAATTGTCCGATCAATAAACTTGACCAAGTTCTTGTTTGTGGACTTAACCAATCCATTTCCTTGAGGATAATAATTTGAATATGTATTTGTAGAGTTGAAAATTGTCACCCTTGACAATTTCACATTATGTTTTGCTCCCCCTTGATTTATTAGACCTAATTGAACACCTAATTTCCTAAATTGTGTATTCTATGGCCTATTTTTAACAATTATTGATAAATTGCAAGCGAAAAAAATGTATTCATCTAATACCTTTCCCTTGAAGCCTTAATTTTCACAAAATAGGGTTGGGACACAAACACCCTATGGAAAATAAGTCCTATTATGGTGAATGAGTCTCATTTTGGCGTAAGTGTCCCCCTATTATGTTTGGCTCCAAACTCAAATATGTTGGTGATGACACTATTATTTGCAATTAAAGTATCCAAAGTTGGCTATTGGGATTTAATTTGTGGAAAATAGAGTAAATGCATATAAATACCTAGTTATCACATCATTTGAAATCCATCTAGCACTAACAAGGATAATCTAGGAAATCATTGGAGAAATTATTATCAAGAGCATTATCAAGCAAGTCAAGAGCAACATTTCAATGATTATTGAAAAAATTCAAGATCTAAGCATCATGTCAAATCATATGTGAGTTCATGTATGTTCATGTTATCATTGTTTGTGAAGGCTAACCCTTTTGTAGATCTCCAAGCAATTCAAGCAAGCAAGATTCATGACCTTGAGGAGATGTGCATGCCTTCAATACTTCAAGGAAGCCATTGAATGGTGGTGAGTTGCATCACTTTCTTGATTCATCATTTCTTCCTATCATTGACATTTCCATTTTGGAAGTGGAAACACTCACACAAGGTTTTGACTAAGGGAAGCCCCTAAATGGCACAACCCTTTCTCTCTCTTTGAATGTGCAGGTTTCAGGTTTGGAGAGGATTGAAATAAGTTTGAAGATCATTTATCCATTGTTGCATTCGAAGCCCTACACCTTGACAACTCACAAAAACTCACCTACATAAATATCAGAGAGTGATCTGACAGATTTGCAGGCAGAAATTGGAAGCTCTGATTTGGCACAAGACGACTACAAAAACATAACTGAAATATCTCTACAAGGACATAGATTCCCTTTGAAAAATTAGTCCTATTGTGGCTAACTCCAAATTTATAAGATAGGTGCACAAAACTCTTCCTTTCTTAGATCTGTTGGTGAATTCCTGTTATAATACCTTAGTTGTAAAATTTTTTCATTTTCATATTAGAGAACATAGTTTAATTAGGTTAATCAAGGAAAATTAATTCCAATCAATTTCCAAGGCCCAAAAGGGATGCAAATCTAGGTTTGGTTGATTCACCTTCATGGTTGAAAGTCAATCTCTTGCTGATTTGCATCCTAATGATTCCCTAGAAAAAGGAAATTGATCCTAGGTTCTTTGCATTAAACTTAAACCTAAGACCCCCTTTTTCTACATATCATTTTGGTGAACTTGACATGTTAACATTACATACCTTTTGAAAATTGAACCTAGATCTAGATTTACCATTGCATTGTTTTGTATTGTTCATTTAGGGTTTCATTTTTGCATCATAAAAGACACAAAAATTCAAAAAATTGCATACAATATTGCATCATTGGTTGAAATAGGATTTGTTTTGGTCATTTAGCTTAGATCTACATCCAAATTGCATTCATTAGGTCATTGAAATTTGAAAGTGTTCATTGCATGCATTTAGGCATCTAGCATATAAATCAAAAAGTGAAAAATTGCATCAAAATCATTATTTTCAGATTTTGGCATCTTAGAATCAATCAATTGTTGCATTTTAGATTTGAAAATTGTATCCGAATTTTTCATTTATTGTTCAAACATTTTCAACATTGTTATACACTTGCATTTTGAATCACATTGGCATAAATTAAGCAAATTCTAGAAAAATATTTACTATCAGACCTATTTGTAGACAAACCTAGAATCCTTAAACAATATCATACACAATCAAAATTTGAATTTGCTAAAATCCTATCCAAGACACAGACACCCTTGGGTGGCTTTAAACTGCTACTTTTGGCTTAAATAATTTTTTCTCAGATTTCTGTTTGTGTTCTTTGTTTGCTTCTATTGTCTGAATTTGGTTTCTAAATGTTTTGTTGTGATTATTTGATCATTTATTGTTCATCTTAGGTGCACTTAGTGTTTTAAAATTCACATGAGCTTCACGACCTGGTGTCCTATTTCCAATACTTCAATGAGATGTAGTTGTAGAATTATGGTATCCCACACTATTGTTGCATCTGTTGTGGATCTTGGTCTTCCAACTCTTTGATGCAAAGTGTTGTCAATACTCAACCCATTTTGGAATCTATCCCTAATGCTACCATACCAATGACAACTTTACAATCAACCATTTTTATGGATGTTGAGACTACTGTTGCCCATGTTCCCAAAGATAAACTAAGACAATTGGATAATGACTTAAAGAGGTTGCAAGATTATTTAAGTATAGAATCCTTAGCAGGACAAACATTGCCTATAATGGAAACTTAAGGAAATTGATAAATGATGCCCAATGATTAGAATTTTTGCATAGTCTAGCCCATATAGTTGATGCTAACATAACTACAATGGCTAGTTGCGCTCAAGCTTTGGGATACACTCAAAGTCAAGGAGGAAGTCAAAATTCCCTCCCCAAAGCTATAGCCTCTATTCCTACCTTCACGAATCCAACTGTAGCTACAACGATGCAACAAAACAATGTCATAACTTCAACCTTAGGACTTTCCACTACGAATCCTTATAGTTTTTTGTCCTCACATGTTACACCTCAAATTTCATCTCCTCTCATAAATTTGCAGCATAGTAGTCCACCAAGTACACATACTTCCAACTTATTCACCACATTCCCAAAACATATCAAGCAATGATTGTCATAAACCAACTTTTGTAAAATGTGACATCACTTCAACAAAAAATCACAACATTGAACCAAAACCAAAATGGACAATCATTGCAATATGTCAAAAGGAGCCCATTGTCACTTGAAATCTTGAAAAAACCCATGCCACAAAACATAGAGATACCTTGATTTGAGAAGTACAATGGTAAAGGAGACCCTAGTAATCATATATCGACATATACTACCTTGTGTAATGTCTTCATTTTCAAAGATAAGCTCCTGGCTAAACTTTTTCCTAGGTCATTGAAAGGAATAACTTTGGATTGGTTTTTTCATTACTGAATAACTCAATCCACTCATTTAATGAACTTGTTGATGCATTCGTCCAACATTTCCAAGGAAATATTGGTCCTAAAATTACACTAACTGATTTAGTGCGATGCAAATAAAGGAAAACTAAAAAGGTAACAAACTTTATAGGGTGCTATCAATTGATTTACTCACAAATCAATATTACTCTCCTTGATGCAAATGTTCAAAGAGTATTCATTAATAATCTTCAACCGGGCATAAGGGATAAAGTCCTATTGATGAAATATCCATCCTTTATACACTTTTGTATGACCCTTCACGATTATCAAAATTCGGTTACTCAGTATGAAGAAACATCTTCATCGAATCTTACTGAGAAATTTGAATCCATACTTCAAAGCAACTATCAACCATTCAAGAAGCAAAATAAGAACTTTATCAAGATAAGTACACCTCAACCAACCAACCACATTGAATCACAAGTTGCAACCATAAGTTCAACTCCATGCCAATTTGGATTGAGAGATAGACAATTTACCCAACTACTTGATTCTATCCATTCAATCAAGTTGCAAATTTTGAAGAACTTAATCCAATTACCTTTGATTATACTCATGGACACAAATAAACATGTATATCCAAACTTTAATCCAAAATCCTTTTGTCAATATCATCGCACAAATGGGCATGATACAAAATGATGCATACGTCTTAAACATCAAGTGAAAGACCTCATTGATTCCAATCACATCCTGTTGGGTTGTGTTAATGATCAAGGAAATAATTCTGTTGCCCCACCTAACCAAAACTTGCAAATTTTTACCAATCCAATGCCAATTAATTCATCCAACTTTGTGCAAGCTTGTGATGTTAAGAATGATGATATGAATGTTGATAAAGCTGATGACATGAATAATGATAAGGATGATGATAATATTGATGATGAGGATGGTCTACAAGATATGGTCACTCTCATTATAGATGTTCAACCTCATAAGGGACAAACCACTTTATTACTTGACATTGCTTTCACACATATCGATGCATCTATACATGTGCCTGATGGTCCTCTCGATATCGTTGGGCATATTAATGACAAACCTAAAATTGGGATAATCATTGATCTCATGTGTGTAGAGAATGTGATCACTGAATAATTCTTGTTTTTCCATGAGCTATTAAGATTATTATGAACAATCAAAAGAATGGTTGAAAATTCATGATGGTTTTGCTCACCCTATGATAGGTTCGATCACTCTTCCTCTTAGAGTTGGAACGAAACAATTAGATGTGTCATTCTCCATCATCCCAATGTCAGAATAATTTTGTGTGAAGTTAGGTTATCCATGGTTACGCTCCATGAATGTCGTCCCATTAGTTATTCACAAGTGCGTAAAGTTCCCATTTGAGAATCAAGTATTTATAGTGCATCATAGTGAGTTTAATCCTTTGTCCTCTCGTGGAAAATTTTTATTGGATTTATTTTGGCCTCAACCTATGGAACCTATTAAGCCTCGTGATGATTTCTTTTTAGGTCATATCAAAAATTTAAGGCAAAGTGTATAGCATAACTATCTCTTAGCAATATCCCACCTAGGGATGATAAGTCTATGGTTGTTCCTCCTACCCCACTAGTTGTGGATGAACCCATGCCTGAAGCAATTGATCTTCCAAGTAACCAAGGTAGATATGCCATAGTTCCTCCACCCATATCATACAAAAGACCAAGAGACAATCACATAAGTTCTTTTGTGCCTTTGAAAACAAAGCAAGTGTATAGACCTAAAGAGATAGTTGTTTCCAAACCCCCGATGGTCCCTTTAGTTCCTCCCTTAAGGGAAGAAAAGAGACCAATGGTCAAGAAACCTTCCCTTACACCTTCACAAATTGAAAACCAAACAAGAAGAAATAAAAATTCCAAAGAGTGTAGATGTAGATGTTGTGATATTGCTTGTCAATTGGAAGAAATGAACAAAAGAACATCTCAAGATCAAACACCTATGCAAAAAAAAATCAAGAAGAATTACAAATTTCACCAAAACAAGACATGGAACTGAAACAAAAATTAAAACAAGAACGTACAACTAACATTGTCATTAAACCTCCCATGGTGATAAATTTGGATGATGAAGATGAAATTGCTAAATTTGGTGAACAAGTGCATAATGAGCTAAATTTGTTGTTTTCAAAGTTAATGAATTTAGATGGGGGCAACTGTGATGATCCTCCTGATGAGAGTGACCCACCATGTGTTGAATCTGGTGATGCTCCTAGCACGACACTTGCTGTCGTCCCTTTGGCTAGTTGTCCGTATTTCATATATGATGAGCAAGATTGGGATACAAACGACTTGCTTTAGGTCAGATCGCATGCACAATACCTTTGTTATGTTTGCTTTGTGTATGTTATTTGTGTTTGCTTGCACATGATGTGATCTCCTGTGTTGTGCTATTTGGCGTGTCTTAGTGTTTGTGAGTTTTCTTTGGATGACCCTTGCTACTCTGTTGGCACAAGGATACAAAGGAAAAAATATTTTGTGACATTATTCTATTTGTATCTCCATTCTTCTCTATGTCGTGAACATTATTTTCTTTTGTTTTACTTTTGGGGATGATGGAAGGTGTTGAGACATTTAGATTTCTTCCATGTTGACCCAAAAGCTTGTTATTCTCACTCTATGCGTCATTCTTCCATTGTGTTCATTGTTTCGTGAGTATTTTAGGAATGATGTCAGTTACAAGCTCTATATATCACTGTAGAAAAGACGTATACTAACCTCAGATCCATGGATCCCTTGTATGTTTATCTTTTGTCTTATCTATGGCGTTGCATTTGGAGGAAACCCCTTATCATGAGATAAATTTATTTGGAAAAATATCATTGGCATAGGGATTTCCAAATAAGCTCCCATGACATTTATCATTTTTCTACCTTAAAGAAATTGCTCATAGCATGGTGTTTACCAATTCCTTTAAGGTGGGGGCATACATTGGCATCTTTGCTTCACTTTGTTCACACATGTTGGACTTAGTGGTGCATTGATATTGACATTTTTTACTTCACTTTGTTCACATGCATTTTACTTAGTGGTGCGTTGACATTGGCATTTTTGCTTCACTTCAAGAAAAAGTAACGTTGAGTTGACGTCAAGAAAAAATAGAAAACAATTTTATTTTCTTTGGGTATGTGCAGGATCATGATGGGCCAAAAAGTGGCGATGGGAAAAAAATTACGTTTTTCATCGACCCAAAAATGCGAAAACACCGAGTTGAATTTTTTGTGGCTTGGGTGTTAGTACATTGCTCCAAAGCAATGCCCAAACCAAGATTTCCATATCGGATATCCGATTTGAGGCACATATATATATATATATA
>VDFB02018933.1:0-18285 GCA_007258455.2 Sequoia sempervirens | reverse complement strand
TGGTTCTTGAGGTTGATTTGAAGAGTCAGATCCACATAGCTCTTTGTTCAGATGAATGATATCAAGTGGTGAAATTAGAGATTGAGTCAGGCAGAGCATTAGAAGGAAAATTTTTTGGTTACTCTTTGGACTCGGATGGTGTGTTGCGTTATGTAGGCCGAATGTATGTACCTCCTGTAGAGGGTCTCTATACCCTAATCTTGACTGAAGCTCATAGGGCTCCTTATTCGGCTCATCCTAGAGTTAAGAAGATGTACATTGATCTTCACTCATTATATTTTTGGGTAGGATTGAAGCATGACATCACTAATTTTATGGCTAGGTGTCTGGAATGTCAGAGAGTTAAGGCTGAGCATCATCATCCGACAAGTCTGTTGCAGCCTCATCTTGTTCCAGAGTGGAAGTGGGACATTATCTCTATGGATTTCATTGTCGGGTTGCCTATGTCTTCTAGGCGACATGATGCTATTATGGTCACTATTGACAGGTTGACCAAGGTAGCCCATTTCTCTCCTATCCGATCTTCTTATACTTCTTCTGTGGTGGCTAGGGTGTTCATGGAAGACATTGTTCGATTGCACAGGATACCATGAAAAATTATTTCTGACAGAGATCTGGTATTCACATCTGCACTATGGACATCCTTGCAGCGGTCCTTAGGGACTAAGTTGAACTTTAGTTCTGCCTACCATCCTGAGATAGATGGTTAGACTGAGAGAGTCAATCAGGTGCTTGAGGATATGCTTTGCATGTATGTCATGGACCAACAATCTAGTTGGGAATATTATCTGCATTTGGTCGAGTTTTCCTATAACAATGGTTATCATAGTTCAATTGGCATGGCTCCATTTCAGGCTTTATATGGTCATCCTTGTCGTACCCCTTTGAGCTGGGATCGATTAGAGGACAGGGTTCTTCTTGGACCCAAGATGCTTTAGGATATGGAGTAGTAGGTAACTCGCATCCAAGAGCATCTAGTAGCGGCTCAAGATAGGTAGAAGAAGTTTGTTGATGCACATAGAGTTGATCGACAATTTGCAGTTGGTGATCGAGTGTTTCTTTGAGTTCATCCTCGGAAGAGACCTATTCGTTATGGAAAGGGTTCTAAGCTTGCACCCTATTTTGTGGGTCCGTTCAAGGTGTTAGAGCATATTGGTCCTGTTGCCTATCACTTGGCCTTACCACCCAGTCTGTTGCAGATTCATGACATTTTTCATGTATCAGTTCTTAGGCCATATTTTCTTGATGTTACTCACGTACTTGATTGGAATGCTCTACAGGTCAAGGATGAGCAACTAGCTCTAGAGCCCGTGGCCATCGTGCAGCATAGGAGACTCATTCTCATAGGTAGGGATATTAAGTAGGTGTGGGTCCAGTGGGATCCCAATGATGAGACTTCAGCGACATGGGAGGATGCTTCCCGTATCAAAGAATCCTACCCTTACTTGTTTTCTGGCTTCCAAGAGTAAGCCAGATTCATGGGGGGGAAGATGCAATAACCCTCCCATTTGCTAGATTGGACTCATTATTTTCTATGCTTTGATTTGGAACTTTGATATTGTGATGATACTATTATTGCTTAGTTTGGTGGTTTGGTTAGTAGACTGTTGGTGATTATGCTTATAAATTTGAGGACATGGATATTTCTTATGATATGGTGGTTTGGTGATATTAGTTTGATTTCAGTAACATTGTGATGCATTAATTTAGCAAATTATGTTATGGTATAATCTATTAGTTTAGAAATGCTTTCTCATCATTTATATCATAATTGTTAGAATAGATGTGATGAAAGGATAGTGTAGCATCACTCATTCACGAGTTCCCTGCTACACTGTAATTCCTTCTCACAATGTAATTATTTGATTATATATATATATATATATGTACATGTATACAACTTTGTTTAGATGCAGGGACTGTAGGTACAGAGTCTTGATTCCACCTACTTTGGTAGGATAGGGCGAGCACCAATAACCATGATTATAATGTTGAAAGCAGAGAGATGACTAAGTCACCCCATCCCATGTTGTCCAGGTCGATTGAATAATTATTGTGTCATTAGTTGTTATTTATTAATTTATGACTGTTTTTGTGTAGTGTCTTGTTTGCATGTATTTGCTGGTATTTTATAGTTGTGATTTGATTTAATTAAGTAGGTAGCCAATAATTGTTTATTATAATGTTAGATTAATTTGTATGTAAATATTTAAATGTTTTTATTTTAAAAAGCCATATTAACTAATTAAATATTAAATTATGTTTTGTTATTTTAATTAAAATTATCCTATTGAAAATAATTCTAAAATAAATAAATAAAATTATGTGCATAGCAAGTAAAACTTGCAAAAGCAAATTTAAAACAGAAAGTATTAATAAAAAGAAACATAAATAAATAAATAAATAGAAAAGACAAAAAGGACGAATACGAATTAAGTGATGGCTAAAAAATAGGAATTAAATTAGATAGTTTCTCTTATATTGGATTTTTCTTTAGAAGTTTTCAAAAAGGAAAGAGGCATCTTTTATGTAATGGAAAATTTGTGAGTTTTCACACACGGGAAGATTGTGACAGAAGTTGAAAAGAAAAAAGAAAAAAAATAATGACTTTGAATGTAGGGATCTTCTGAAAGTTTTCTAGAAAGGGATTTGTCGGTTCTTTTGGAATTGAATAGTTCTTTGGGGATTCTAGAAAGGGAATTTCAATCTTTTGCTAGCATGATTTTGGAGAGAGTTTTATGAATAAAAGATTGGATTCAAATTCGAGCACGGTGTTCTGGAGAGGAAATTTTGAAGCAAGAATGAGAAGCTCTTCATAGAGGACATCTAGATCAAGCAAGCATCATTTGATTCTCAAATAAGCACAGGACTCTAGGTTCCACTTGTTTCCTCCTTCATCTTTCTATTTCAGAGAAAAATAAAAATAGTTAGATATGACTTGTGTGAGAAAAGAAAACTTTCTTTTTATTGAATAGTGAATTTATGAGAGAAATTAAATGAGGTGTTTATAAATTTGCTCTATGATTATTCTTTCAAATTGGTTTTGAGAAAGTAATGTTGAGCTTGCGAAAATAAACTATATGTCTTTAAAACAACAATTTAGTTTTCCTTTCAAAACCTATGATTTTGGGTTTTTTTGAAAGAAATCCTTCTATATATATATATATATTATTATATATATATGTGTAAATATGTTTTTCATTATGTCTCTCTATACCTGTGACTAGAATAATGCCTCCTATAGATAGATGTATATATAAATCATATATACATCTATATATATATATATATACATAAATTTCATATATATATATATAAATTCATATTCTTGCATTGAAATTTATATAAAATTGTGTTGTTTAAAAGAAAATCAGAAGTGCGGTCGAATTGATTCGGCGTCCGTGCCTGTTAAGGACAAAATTTATATTTATTATAAATAAAAATTTATAAAAAAAATTATTGAGGCTTTAAGGAGAGGATGGACTGGCGTGCCGTGCCAGTGCGTAGGTAAATGCCATATGCGCGATCTTGAAGAGCTTTGTTGTGTGGCAGCCGATCTTGACTATCGTTACGGCGGTCCCTTTGTTGTCTTGTGATCCCCGAGGGCTAGCCGTGTGATCCTTTAAGGCGTGATGGTAAACCCTCGACCCTCTACGAGGTTCTAGTTATTTGTTTTTAAATTTTATTTTATTTATTTTTATTTATTTAATTTAAGTTTTATTTTATTTTATTTTATATGTAGTTAAATATATATATAAATATGTATATGTTTAATTATATATATATATAGATATATGATTAATTATGTTATAGATTATAATGTTTTCTTTTATTTATTCAATGAATAGATTGTGAAATTAAATGGAATTTTCTTTTGAAAATAGAAAGTAATGTTATAATTACGCTAGATTAATGTTGAATTTTATATTGAGATAGACCAAATTGGAGATTGTTGTTTAATTTTCCGTTCTAGCTTTATTGTTTTGAATTTTATATCGATGTGGGAACCCTATTGTAAATTGTGAAACCTTAGTCTTTCCAGAGGCGTGTTTTATCCTTGGATTTCTATCCTTGTATTATTGTGATTAGAATGTTACATGATCTTAAGGATTAAATTTTGGAAGGGTTGTACGAGAATTGTGGTCACTGTGATTTTGAGTTATCGCGAGATGGATTTACCTCGCATGTTATTGTTTTGAGTTTTGTGTTTGATATGTTATATTACAATCCCTTGCAGTATTTCGGTTTATGTTAGGAGTCTTAGGGAGAGTGGCTCTTCATGGGCATCGGCGCCTCGAAAGGAGGAATAGCTCAGGAGAACCCACGTAAGAGTAGTTAAACAAGTGATAACCTAAACAATAGAATTTAGGGGGATGGGTAGTAAAACACACAAGATAATAAACATTGGATTCCTCGTCTATGCATTAGGGCTATCATAGACTAATGATAGACTGAGAAGGCCATGGTTGGAAAAGTCGTAATCTCGTCTTCATGAGAGGTTATCGACTCTGCATGAGCTACCCTATGGTGTCGGCGCCTCAAGTAGGAGGAAGAGCCAAGAGATCCATAGATGGGTGTCAACGCCTCAAGTTGGAGGAAGGGCCAGGATATCCCATGAGAGCTATGCGATGACACTCTCCACTAGACACCCGTTTGCCTTGTTGCTTATTGCCTTTGGAAATGTATTTTGGATTTTGGATGTATCAGTTCTCTTTGGTTTTGTACTCTTATTGTTGATTCAGATTCTTCTGAAAGTGATTTATGAATGTTCTTTGGTGACTTGTTTAATTGTTATTGCTTGGGTTAATTGTGATAAGTTTCATAGCTTTATCTTATTATGATTGACTCGTGAATGTTGTTGGTTATGTCATTGTAATCTTTGAGTTTGTATTTGAGTTTGTACTTTGTTGTTCTCTTGGAGTCGATTTTTACATTCATGGTCGGGATCTCTTCCTTGTCACCTCTAAGCACGGGGGGTGAGTTATTTATAATTCACATGGTTGGGTGGAACGTGCTCCATACCCGTTGGGTTCCCCATCAGCAATCTTTGTTCGCAGCATTCCTTCAGTTGGAGTTGTACCAGTGGTTCTCCTTGTAATTCAATTATTATTTTACTTGTATCATCCCACCTATATGGGAGATGTATTGTAACTCATTATTGAGAACATGTAATCTTATGTTTAAGCAATGATGTAATAGTTAGGATCTTTTGTAACATTATTGTAGGTGACACATTATGATTGTAATATGTGATGTAGTGATACTTTCACTCTTGGTTTATGGATGTATTTTTATTAATTGTTATTGAAATATTATTGGATAAGTTGTTAATAATTATCTTTTACTTTGGTTAATGGTTGTTTGCAATGTAACCTCGCATGCCCTAGAGAGCTAGGTGTGATAATGTATTGTGCAATGTGATTTAGTTTAATGTTTATTACATATTTAATTGTAGTGTTTAAAAAAAAAAATTGGTTGCAAAATTTGTTCTTTGGGGTTTGCACGACGGGCGTTACAGGGTGCATGATCCATATCCTACATCATTGGTGGATAGATGCACTAATCTATGCCACACTTTTGGTCTACTAAATAGTTTTGAGTGAAATAATTTTGTCCAAAACTGTGTGGCCTATATGTGGCACATATAGTTTTGAGAAAAACACTTTCACCCAAAACTATACAATAATTTTTTTTCCTGTAGAAGTTTCAAATGCGCCTCAATTTACATGTAAAGTTTCAACCAAAAAAATTCAATCAGAAGCCTTTCGATTAGAAATATTTTGATCAAAACCATCTATGTGGCATCCTTGTTGGTATTCACCTCATATTTATTCATAATTTTCTAAAACTTTCCACTTGACCATAATATTTCTTTTGTCGGAATGATTTCTTTCAAAAAACTTAAAATACCCTTTTGTAGAGCTCGAAGCCAAAAAGCAAAATATATAGCTTTTTTGACTTTTTGATTAGCTGTAATATGTTTTTTCTTAAAATAATTAAAGTAGGTTGTTATAATAAAAAATAGGTTGATTGGAAATTAAAAAAATACTAAAACATATTAAAATATTTATAAAATTATATGGTGCATTAGAGAACAAAATCCTCTCCAAAAGGGAATTTTTTTAAATGATAAAAAAATAGACAAAAGTTGAAGTCAAGTGAGAACTATTGGATTCTAGTAAGTGTGACTTTAAGATGTTATTACAAAGAAAATATATATTAGAAATTAAGTTATCTATTTGGGAAAAAAATCAAGGAAAAAATAAATTGTTCTCTTTTTTTTGGTGACTTTGACTCGATGTCACTTTTTCTTGAAATTTTCAATAGTTCAAAATATACTCTTAAATTTATTAAAAAAAAAATACCAAAACAAAAATTTTGAAATATTAAAAATTAAAAGAATAAACTTCATCAAGAGTTCTACATTTCATTAGTTTACATCATTTTGAAATTAAAAACATAAAGACCACTTTTGTGCAATTAAATTTGAAAAAAATTGTTTGTCTTGGTTGATTCCTTTATAAAAGTGTGACACATGTTTGCACTTTTACCTTGGTGTCTTTCCTATTTTTTTCATGAGTGTAGTGAGAGGAACAAAAGGAACTGGTACTAAAGGATGAGACATAGATAGTGCACGAGAATATTTTTGTTCACTAGGCTATTGTCCTTTCACTACCAAAGGGGTAGGTCAAGGAGTATTAGGAGCCACAAGAGGATAAAATATTTGAGAATATTTACCCAACATAGGTTTCATTCCTCAATTTATAGAATTGAAATTTGGGGGAACATGAGGAACCATCGAAGGTTAGGAAACCTTAGGGGGAATGGGAGGTCTACTTAATGAAGCATATTTATCCTTATCTATCGAAGAGATAGGCATAGAGATAGAAAAATATTTTTGTGATGGAGTGAACAAAGGGTAAGTTATCATCAGAGAGGAAAAAGATGAAATATTTGTAGAAGGTACTAAAAAACTCGCTTTAAATTCATGATTTAAATAGTAGATTATCATGAGGATGTATATGACCTAAAGAGGCAATGGCAACATATGATAAAGATAAAATCCTTTGTCTGAAACAAGTGGCTTATATACTATGTGTTGGATGGTATGCATTGTGTTTTCATGAGGAAATTTTAGACATTTGTGTACCATAGAAGAAATTTTGTTCATGGAAGTTAGCCATAGAATTCCCAACTTCACTATAAACTAGTTTGATCTAAGGATAACAACAAATGTGGTTTCCTCTGACTTGGATCCAACCTAGACCATAAAAGTGATGAAACCCATAGAAGGAAGGGAGAAACCATCATGTGTACGAATAGTCACCAAATAATCATCACATTTTTCTTTATAAAACCCATTGATAAAGAGAATATCTTTTGTGATAATATTTTCCTTGCTAGCAATATCAACAAGAACACCATTAATGATATATTCATTACAATGATCAAGGATATAAAGAGGTACATTATTTATATAAATGAAAAAATAATTATAAAAAAAGATATGGTAGGAAAGGTGAAACCATGTGCTAGAAGTGATCAAAATATAAATATCAACCATACCCACCAAATTTGTTTCATTTCTTTAGAAGTTATAGAAGGTAGAGAACCAGCTAAAACAATGTTATTTGAATGTGAAGGCATAGGAAACCATTTTTTTTGCACTTTCTTTATGTTTATGTATATGGATGCATCTGCATTAATGTGGGCATGCACTAAATGGTGAAGATGCATGCATACACTAATTACTAGTATGCCCAGGAACATGATGAATTTGATAGAAAGTTTTTGGATCATACCAAGGTAGATAAGGTTGATCAGTTGGAAGAGGTTTGATTTCAAGAAGCGAAATAAACTTACATTTTAATATCTTTTGCATAATATTGT
Source organism: Sequoia sempervirens (assembly GCA_007258455.2). Lineage (NCBI taxonomy): Eukaryota > Viridiplantae > Streptophyta > Pinopsida > Cupressales > Cupressaceae > Sequoia > Sequoia sempervirens. Next base: position 10,395 of record VDFB02018933.1, on the reverse strand, counting down.
ATAAAGAATAAGATAATTTTGTAAACTATCTACACCTTTGAGGTGCTATAGGTAAGACCTCAAATTCCTTTGATAAATTTCACCACCCTAGTTATCAAAGTAAGTTAATGAGTTCAAGCCCCCATACCAACTAATAATCTACTGATAATTTCTCAATGAAATGAAAAGATGAGAAAAATAATTATATTTCATCAATAATATTTTATCCCTAAGTGTTGGCTAGAATTTTTAATTACATGTACATCAGAATCTAGGAGAACATAGGGAATTTGTGTAAACAATGATTGGTATCTAAAATGAAATCATTTACTTTCTTAGTAGGTCCCTACTTATAATGGATGAGATCAATGAATTTGATCTATGCTCCAATGTTCACCTAGAAATGTTGGAGGAACTGATTGATCAATTGTTCAAATGTGTTGATTGAATTATTAGGCAAGGAGAAAAACCTATCCAACGCAATATATTTTAAATACCATGGGAATATCTTAGCTAGCAATGTATCCTTAAAAATAAAATCGTTGCATAATGTAGTGAGTGCAGAAATGTGAATCTAAGGGTTCCCTTTTCCACTATATTTCTTGAATTGAGATGTTTTAAGGATATGCAATGCTAATGGATTGTTTCTATAATATGTTTGAATTAATCATTGGGAATAAGTTTTGGATAAATTATCAATCTAAGTTTGCAATTGGCCATCATTTTTCAAAAGTTAGTTTAAGACGAGATCTTTTGTATGGATTTTTTGTGGTTGTAGATGTGATAGTGGTGGAGAAAAGGGTTTGAGAATCACCAAGATGTAACTCAAGAAATCTAGAGTAAAAACCAAAATAATATCCCACAAAAAACTTGAAGAAGACACAATTATTGTGGCCATAAGTAATGTTGCTACCATATGGATAGTATGCATTAGCATCAACACAAACAATTATATGCTAGTAATATTAGAATGTGAATCTTGTGGATTTACCAAAATTAAAGTATAGGAGGGGAGATTGTTATGTACAATGTGTACCAAACTTTGAAGAAACTCAAGTGTTTTATTATTAATAATTAACATATTGCATATAGTATCCATAATAGGTGCACCTTGTGCAAACACATCATTAGATAAAGAATTTTGAAAGTCACATAAGTTTTCTTCCAAATTTTGAATCTATTTAAAACCAACCCTTAGAGTAGGGTCATGATCAGCACTGTTGCTTGAAGAGGGAGATGATATAGTTGGTAAAGAAGGATTAGCATAAATATAGTTAGGAGGAGAATTAGGATACTTAAGCATGCATGTTGTAAATTATTTTGTAGATAAATTTGGTGTAGTTTGGACAGGAGTGGTGAAAGGTCTTGATTGTGACAATTTGAGATTGTGAAGAATTCTTCTATGTTACCAACGGAAAGATATTGGCTCATAAAGCTCATAAGATTCTTTATGGAACTCAGTCTAACTTTAGATCAGGTAGTACATTCAAAAGAGGTTTTGGAAATTTAATTTTTGTTTTGAATTTTTTCTATAAAATAATTTTATATTTTAGGAGGTTAGGTTCACCAAAATGTAATGTAAAAATTTGATTCTAGAAAAGAAAATGAATTTTCCTTGTGAACCAAATTCTTATATTAACATGAGGATGAAACATACATTTTTCCTATGTGGTCTAATAAATCATTTTATAATTATTATAATTGGAAAATGATACTAAATATCACAATTTAAATACACTATATTCAATTATAAAGAACTATCCAAAATATCTCTGTTAGTAATAGAAATCAAAAATGTGACAATAGAAATGGAAAGTATAAATTATGAAGATGCTTTTGTGACTTATTCTAAGTCTCAGCCATAGACACCATTGCATAGCACTGTGGACATCCTCAAGGTGTGTTGTCATCCTGCGCAAATTAAGAATTAAAAGCACATAATGTTCTATGGTCTACACATGTAAAGATAAAAAAAATATCACAAGACCATTGCATGTAAGAAGTGTGAAAATGACAAAAATGAAGGAACATAAAATATGAAGCCCTAGTTATAAAATTAAAACAAAAAATGATAAAATGTGGGGGATATCACCAGAGATACTCATCTACTAACCAAAAAATTAGCACATAGAGAGATAAGAATAAAAGTGTTTGGATTGGCTATTTAGGGGATTTCCTTAATCAAATCCCAATTTTTTGTGTTTCTACCTCTATAGACAACTAGGATTGATTTGATAAAATATTTGATAAAAGAGATATTGATAGAAATTGCTTGAAATAAGATGTAATGCCAATGATTTAGATGATAGATTAAATATACTATTCCAACAATAAAGATATATAGTTGTTAGCATAGAAACCTTTTTGACAATGAGGAGATTAAAAAAGAGATATTCCTCACTAGGAAGTTGCAAACAACCTCCATAGTGGATTTGGAGCCATAGTAATGGTGTCTTACTCAATCCCAGCATGAAGAAGTTACATATAGGTTCCCAGAGAGTGTTTCTACTTCAATAGCTTGAAAAGATTCAAAAGTTGTAGAGCCAAAGACCAAAGAATAGTGTGAGTGTTCAAGAAAGAGAGAATAAGAGAGGGAAAAAGCTTATTTTAAAAAAATAGCAAGTCATGTATTTTCTTCCAAATGTGACCATCACATAAGGGTATTACATTTGAAATATTCTCAAGAGTGTAACACTCCAACAACCACTTGAATCATATTTTTTTGTGGGAAATTAGTGTGTAACATAGACATCTACATGTGGCACTCTTGTCTGAGAAAATGGACAAAAAATTTGAGGATCCTCAAAAAAATTCTATACATGAGATATGATGGTGTCAACGTTTTACATTTAAACTATTTTTGTATCATCAACTAAAGGGGAGGACATTGTGCAATGCAAAATTATAGGCTATGCAGTTTCCTATGTACACTGCATCTACAAGTAAACTTAGTTTCAAGATCTACAATTAAATTTAAAGAATTTAATTCTTTGAATATCCTAAATCATTCTTGTAATGGTCACATGTGTCTTGCCTTGAGATATTTATACTCAGCATCATATATTGTGTATCACGGTATATTGATTGATGATTGTATTTTCATGCCTATAGTTGAAGCAATGCATACACACCCAACAAGGTACAATGATACCCTATACCATGTTAGATGTGTGTGCATTGCTTCAACTAGTATATTAAGTACACCTAACATTTTCCTTGAGGATTCAAGTACATTGTATTTCTCCACCTGAATTGGAAGATCTAAGTTATTGCCCAAGGGTGGTTATTTCAGAGACATCATATTTGGGCCTCATTTATTTGTTGTCCTCTATCGTACTTAAATCAAGTATGAGGTATTTCATGTGTGACCATATGTGAACTCAAACCTAAATCAGTGGTGATTCTAGAATCCATTTGTGTTGTGTGCTACCTATAATTGCATGTTTTAATTTAAAAATTTATTATCATATTTTTTAAATATTTTTGATGAATTAATTAGTGAATTTTTATTTAATTTTTTTTTTGTGAATTAAAAAAAAATGAAATATCATTAAGTTAATTGTTCAAGAAATTATATTTTATTTAAATTGGAATATGGATGTATTGAATAAATTTAATTACTTTTATTTTTAAATTACAAAAAGGAATGCCTTGAGAATTTTAAATTATTATGAAATGCATTTTGGAGAAAAAAGAGTTAAAATTGCAAAAAAAAAAAAGTGGAAATAGAAAATAGAGATAAAGGGAAAAGAACTTAGTTTATTTTTCATTGTTACATTTTTGAAGAAAATGACTCTTGAACCCTCTTCCTTCAAAATTTTGAAATTGGCGATTTAGGAATGTTTTTTGGATTGGATGAACTTGGCAATTTTATGAAAAGGGAAGGAATGGAATATCTTGCATGGTGTGAGTGCTTTACTTCATCAAATTGGTGAGAAATTAGAAAGAAAACTATTTTTGTGTGTGTGAAATTAAGGTACTTCTCTCTCATTATTTTATCTCTTGATTTCATTTGAGTACATTGGATGATATGCTCGCCCTTAAGGTAGCATATGACTTCCTTTTTAGATTCAAATTTGAGAAAATAGATTAGATTTTAATGTATTTTGAATATTTTGAAAATGTCCAATTTGTGCCCTTACTATAACACAAAAATTTAAAATGTTTCAAATGTGAATTTTATTTTATGGAATGGTTGTTGTTCATCATAGGATCAAAAGAGTGTGTTTTATTTTTATAAATTTTTAGAAATTAAAAAAAATGAAAATTGAACTCCCATTAATTGAGTCTTGAAGAAATTTTCTAGTTTTTAATAGTAAAATAAATTAGAAATTAAATTTTTAAAAGTGAATTTGGATGGATTTCAATGTGGGATTTGGTGTCCCCTGTACGGTTTTTAATTGTTCTTGCATTAAAACTATGTCCATTATTTTATGCATGTTATAAAAATCAATCTTTCATCAATGGAGTATTAAAGAAATTTTATGGTTTTGGAATGAAAAAATTTAGAAATTTAGAAATTTAGAATTGAAATGGAATGATTTAGATTGAGAGAATTAAATTCTCCTTAAAGAAAATTTGATGTGAATGTTTTAAATTCATGGTAATTTGTGTATGTTGTGTTTGTGCATCATTTTGTGTACCATACCTAATTGGTCAAATTAGAACATGAAGAGCCTAGGATTGAGGTCTAGGGTTAGGGGGTTAGTTCTATATATTTTCCCAATTTCAGTTGTGGCTTTGTCTCCATAGTGAATGTAGGGTTGTATATCAAGTGGAAACTAAAGAAACTATGTAATTGGTTAAGCTAGTAATATTATTTTAGTGGCATATATTGGTTGCTTGCATAGGCTTAGTATGATTGACAAAGGGCATGCCACATCTAGTTGGGTGGTGGATTCCATTGGAGTACTCCCTTCTCCTTGTGATGGGCATATGTACTTAGGTCTACAAGCCATCTCTTCATGCTTCACAATGAAACTCCTTTCCTTTCACTAGTTCCCTCGTTTGTATCATCATTGGGTGTTACACATAGCACGTTCCTATCCTTAGCTATATTTTATGCTTGGTTGAGTAGTTATTGTATGTTGTTCATAACTATTTTATAATATACATCATGGTTGGCATGTGTGTAAGCTTTACTCCCATTTTGTTATGATTTTGTTTGTGGTACTTGTGATAATCTCCTAGCATGGTTGGAGTGGACCTAAGGGTACCAAATGGTAGGGTGGCATGGAACCATCATTGTGAATAAGAGAATCTAGTTGGACATCTCCAGTATCAAGTTCACAGTTAGAAAAATATTCAAGTTTCAATTAATGTATTGTTTTTTATATGTTACACAAATAAATAGTGTAGGACATTTGAGTCCTACAAATCAAATTTTAATAAAATTATTGGAACCTTCTAAGTGGAGTAATTGTAAACCGAACATAAGTGGTATTAGTGCTATATTTAATTTTACCATGTATCAATGTTGATTTTGAGCATGCATGTGAATTTATATGCTTCTTATCATTTTTTTAATGTGGGCTAAAATAAACTTAGAGCACCTTTGGTTTTAAAGTGAATTCAAGTTTAGATTACATGAAATTAAACATTGAAAACTTTGGGAATTTCCTTTGTGTCCTTAAGTGTGTTTGGTCGTAGGGACCACCTTGTTTAGAATTTGCTTAAGGTCCCTCAGGTGATTTTGGAGTGGATGAAAAGTGTGGAACATATTTTTTCCTTTTTTCTCTCATGCATTGGATCTTGTGTTGGACTCGATGAAGGCTTTCCAGTCCTTAGAATTCTTCTCCTTTGTGGGATAGTGTATTTTGTGAACTTTCAATCTAAGGTTGTTGTGAGCTTCAAGTCATTTGAAAAAAACCAACCCTTAATGAAGTAAAAAATTATAAATTTACACCTTGCAAGTAAATAAAATAGGTAAAAAGTTGTTGCAATAAAAAAATTCTTTCTTTCATTGAGAATATACGAACAAGATGTCATATCATATTACAATAAAGATTACATTTCATTACAATAACTTCACAAGTTACAAAAATACAAGAATACATACATTTACATACATAGCTCCAATGAGCTTTAGAACAAATAGTTGTAAGATGGCCCAGGATCCTTCCTTTCAAATCTTGGTTCTTTTGTCACCTGTTGTGGAGGAGAAGCATCACTCAAGCACTTTTCCACCAACCACGGACTCTTAATGTGATCCCCTGCACATCTATCATTCAATAGATGGCCCTTCCCTTCGACAAAGAGATTGGTAGAGTAATTGATGACAACAACCAACTGAGCATAGTGTTGTGTCCTACATAACTAGAACTTGTAATCCCACAATCTCGAACTAGCATGTAATATTGGATCACGGTGAACTGATAGCATAGTCTTTGTTGGCCCACAGTTGTCATTGCACCAAAAGATCGACCTATTAGTGCTCAATACAATTGCTAGAGTTAATGGATCCATAGGAGGTGGTTAGTCCATGTCATGAATCTCAAGGGGAGTATTAACCATCTGCCAATAAACTCCCCGTCAACATTACCCAAGGGGATTCAAACCTCGCACCTTTGGATTTGATACCAATTGTTGGCCCATAGTTGTTGTTGCACCAAAAGATCAACCTTTTAATGCCCGATACAACTGCTAGAGTTAATGGATCCACGGGAGGTAGTTAGTCCATATCATGAATCTCAAGGGGAGTGTTGACCATCTGCCAATAGTCTCGGTAGTCACACAATCCATAGTGGAGTCTCAAACATTACACTACTTTGGCCAAAGTGTTACATTCAGTATTCCTACTAAAATTCATCTATCACATACACTACTCGGGGCCAATTTGACTTAGGGCTATCTTAAACTACACATAGGAATTGTCCTTCAATGGATATTTTGTCACCCCAGATTAACCTATCACCATTTTAATTTACTTGGAATAAACCTACTTAACAAGTAAGTACACAAGCTCCCTCCCATACTAGATTAACTATCCTAGGAGTAACACAAGCTTTCCTAGTTAAATCAATAACTTAGCTAAGTGTATCTCAAGTGCCTCTTGAATTCAATCATGCCTAGTATATAATATCTATGATATACACCAAACTCCTATTATGGAGTACTTACAAGAACAACATGAAAACATCTTAAAAGCTTCAATTTCCTTTTCAAAGACACTTTAATACCTCTATTGCACACACTGGAAAAGAAATTTCAAGCAATCATGAAAAACAAATCATTTCAAAGTAAATAAAAAAGAAGAATAGATCCTCATGCTTGTTATCACTTATCCAAATTAATGACAGCAATGCAGCCCTCTCCAACAATAGTTAGCTTGATAATCAGCTTCTCAAGAATGTCACACATAACTCTACCTCACAAGTTTATAGCTTACTCCTCTCAAACAACAATGTTTCCTCTCAACACAATAGAACACTCACTATTTCTCACTCACAATGTAAGACAAGTTTGGTTGGGAATAATATAGAAAATATGAACTGCAAAAGATGTGTAATCTCTTGGGAAAGAATGTGTCCTTACTAATGAAATAGCTCAGCTATTTATAGAGAAACCTAGCAACCTCATGGCCTACACTTTAGGCATGTAAAAGGAAAGCAAGCTCCATGCAAAGCAACACATTAAACTCAAAAATAAGGTGGCAACTCCCTGAGCTCATACTCAGCAAAACCACCTACAGATCGGCTTGTAGGATTGACAACAAATTCAAGACTTATTCAATTTGCATATGCTTAATTTGAATTGTCATAGAGAATAGACATCTACAATAACTTGGCTTCAGAGGTGGCGCCAATTCCATCCCTCTTTCCTTCTTGTTTGGCTCAGTTTTACTACCCAAGGAAACAATCAACAACCATTTCTCAACAGCAAACATCCATCGAATTGTATATAGTGCGAACCATGATTCCCAACCTGAAAAAACACAAGAAATAATCACTATGTTAGATCAAATGAATGGTTAGAAACATGATTCCTCAAGAAATTAATTTGAAAGTAAAAGAAGAGGAATGAAGTTAAGAACACAACAAATTTGAAGCAAGAATATCAAATCCTATTCTAAAACAATGCAAACTCTTAATCTCTTGAGGGATTTGGTGCCAATGCGATGTGAAAATTGGCCCTTTCCCAACTCCAATGGTGTGATGAAGATGCTTGATGAAGGATTGATGCTTGTAGTGATGACTTCAATGGAGCTCCATGTTGAAAATCTGCAAAAAACCTAACTATGCTTTGAGAAAATGGATGAAAGTTGCTATGGATTTAAGTATAATAACTTTGCATGAATTATGGATGGATCAAATGAAGGATGAGCTCTTCATTTATAGATGAGATTGATTAGAGAAGAGGAAAAATGGATGAATGTGGGACTAATCTTCAACAAATGAGAAGAATCCACATGTCATCATGTGAATCATTGAGGAATGAGCACATTTTGAAGAATGTGCAAAGAGGAGGGAGATTCAAATTCAAAATATAGCTTGAAGGATGAGGTGAAAGGTGAAGCAAATGCACATGGCTCAATAAAAGGACATGTAAGAGATTTTAAATGCTTTGTTGGAAGGGAAAAATCCTTTTGGGGGGAGATTTCAAATTTGAAGAATATTCCCACTTGGATGCCCTTTTTGAATGAAAATAGATGATTTATAAATCAATTAAATTGATTTTCATGTGCAAGTTGCAAAATCTAGAGGATTTGAGTGATTAGGATTAGCATTAATCATGATTTGATTAATTTAAATGATGTTAATGATTCATTTGACTTAAATTTTAAGTTTAAATGTCAAAATGAAGAAATGATTTAGACTTAGTTAAATAAATATTTTTTATTTATTTAACCAAAGGGAATGATGTTAGATTAAATTAGATAAAAATTTTGATTTATTTAATTTAATTAGATGAACTTTGAAATTTAATCAAATAATGGTTACATTAAATCAAAGATAAGAAGATGAAATGACCTAGCTAATTTCACAGAGATAATGATTTAATTAAATCGAGGTATTTATTTAATTAAAAGGGGAATTATGATGAATTTAATCAAATAAGGCTATTCGATTAAATGGTTAGACAAAAGGATAATTCAGGATGAAGTGATGTTAGTAGATCAGGATCGGATGTGTGATATCTATTAGTATATTTTTCGTGTCTACATATAGGATGAATCGACTTAAGCATTTAAAACAGTTGACAAAGTCAAGGCTGATTTTACCAAAGGCATCGACCAAGTCTTATGTTTTAATATCGACAACAATATCAAATATATTACAATGTCTTTATATTGTGTGAAAATTTGAGTGATAATCAGTTTTACAGCCAACGATCATAAATAACTTCATACGGCTTCAAAGAATATAGTCATATTGACTATTATCAACCTTTAATATCAGTCATAACCAACTATTACCATCCTTTATAAATTGGCTTCTATCTAAACAAATGATAGTCAATTTCTATTAACATATATAATTATGTAATACTTATACATAAATAGATATATATATATATAGACATACATACATACATACATACATATATATATCACCATATAGCATCAATTCTATATTGATATGTATATATGTATACTAACAAACATATGCATATTTATCCTATATCAACAAGTTTGAATACATTGAATATATAAAGATATACAAGTAAGTTATCTTTCACAATATAACCCTATCGACTACATATATAGTCTTATTCTTATAATACATATCATTGATATTGCATGACTATGAGCAAGTGGTTATACACACATATCAAGTTATCATATTCTCATGAATACATATTCTGGGTGTGTATATATTCATATATATATAATTGATCCCTCATGTGAGTATGTAATTATTTCTACTTACACATACTTGTTTATAATTATTCTCTCAAACACGGATCAATGTATGTATATATTCATATACATGCATACTTTTGACATGGATATGTATCGACGAAAATCTCAAAGACACATGTATCATAATAGCATCATATGGTTATAAATATACATTTATATATGCACCTATATATATGCATGTTAATAAATTGCATTAACGCTATCCCACGTGTATATGTATATGTGTATATATGTACTAATATATATATTTATATCCCAAGTCAATCAAGTATGTACTCATTCGGTATACAAATGAATACTAATAGGTAAAAATTCATGCACAATAGTAATATATTATATACATACAAATATATATGTATATACACACTCCTCTATTAAGCTTTTACACTTATGTGTGTATTTGTACATATATATAAATATATATATTATAGCAACATGTTAGTCAAAAGATCCATTCTAAATCTGAATGATCATGACCACGTGATTACACCCTCACAAACATTTATATGCATATCTTATACATATGTCATCATACTCGTATGAACATCCCATTA
>VDFB02018932.1:0-39960 GCA_007258455.2 Sequoia sempervirens | reverse complement strand
GGGAGAGAGATAGAGGGAGTTGGTGAAAGAGAGGGAGGCAGTGGGAGAGAGATAAAGGGTAAAGGGGAGAGAGATAGGAGTGATTGAGTGAGAGAATTGGGAGAGAGAGAGAGATGGAGAAAGAGAGAGAGGGAAACAAATAATATTTAAATATTTTATATATTAGTAATATATATATATATATTTAAATATTTATACATTAACTAAAATATTGAAATAATATTTAAATATCATACATAATAATATAATATATTATATATTAAATACATATTTCGGTAAGAGATTATCATAAATTGTATATTATATATTACATTATAAACTATATTGCATATATTATATATTAAATTATAAATTTTATTGCATTTTTAAAATCATATATTATAAATTGTATTACATTATTTAAACTCATATCTAAAAAATATTGAATATCCGATGTCTGACACAAAATTTAATGCCTAGGGATTAGCCTCGAGCTTGCTTTGGAATTTGGTTTAGACCTGCCAATCCTAAGAAGTCAACACAAAAAAAGTGTTTAACAACTTACCTTGCTTTTCCAAACTTCGCCCATGTGGCTGACGACTTTTATTTTACCCAAAATTGATGAAACGAAAAGTGTTTGTAAAGGAGCTTCTCAACTTTCCACCAATATAAATTATACTTTACTTTGAATCTAATAAATAATTGTTATTCATTTTCTATTAGAATTATGACTAAAGTCCTGATTGATAACTTGATTGAAAAACCTCTATAGCTTTACAATGTTATCACTTTTTTGAATCCAAAACATGTGTCACATTCTATGCTTTGCATAATATAGGATTAAAAAAAAAAATGAATTTCATGAAGTTATGACCAAGTTAAGGTGGTCAGACATACAAGTTTTTCTATTTTTTAAAAGTTGTAATAAAAAAATCATAATTAATTATTTACTTGGAAAAAAATTACAAAAGAATGTGCATCACATCCGGACATGATTCATTTACTTATATCTAAAATCTTATAAAAAAAGTATTATCATTTTATTATGGTTAGGGTGGTCAGATAGACACCTACTTCTTATTTTTTCCCTTGAAATTTAAGTACTACTGCATTGAAATTTCAATTTTTCACCAAATAGATTTAAAAAACTAGTAGTTTAGAAACTACATTCAATTTTCCACAAATTCTATTCTTACATATTTTTGAAATAATATAGATAACTTATTCAAATTTTTACGTCAAGTTGCCTAACTCTAATTTTTCTGAATTTTCATTGCCACTCAAGGGCCTATTTTTTCCATGATGATCCTGTACATACCCATATATACATGTATCCATATGTATATGTATATCAATACATGCGTATGTTGGCGGATGGAAATGCTCATATAGATGCATCAATATAGATATACCTACATATATGTGTACATAATGGCATATACATATACACATACATATACATACACACACACATATATAATGTGTTTATTATATACTATCTTGCCTATTCTCTCTTATATATATATATCAAATGTATGCTTACAATATTGGTTTACAACATATAAATATATATATGTATATAATATATTATATATATAATAATAATATATATTTAACATATTATATATGTTAATAGAAATTGACTATCAACTTTGATAAAAGTTGATTAATAAAGGTTGTTTATAATATATAAAGACTATGATATTGGAGGTCGATTATAGTCATTATAGACTATGTTTTAAGAGGTTGATAAAATAGCTTATGATTGTTATATGAAACGGATTATCACTCAGTATGATACACGATATAAGAAATTGTATTGTGTTTGATATTGCTGTCAATATTAAGCTTGGATTGGGTCAACGCCTTGGATAAGAGTAACCTTGACTTTGTCAAAAAAATTTCAATGCTTTGCCCGATTCATCCTCTAAATAGATCGATGGATGTTTGTTGTTGAGAAATGGTAGTTGACTGTTTCAATTAGTAGTGAAAACGTACCAAACAAGAAGGCGAGAAAATGGAATTGGTGCTACCTTTGAATCCAAGTTGCTATAGATGACTCTTTCATGAGGCAATTCAAATTGAGCATATACAGATTTGAATAAGTCTTTAAATTGTTGTCAATAAGCAAGTTGACTTGTAGGTGATTATGTTGAGTATTAATCTACGAAATCACCACCTTTATGTTGTGTTTCATGTGTTGCTTTGCATGGAGCTTGCTGTCCATTAACATGCCTAAATTGTAGGCTATGAGGTTACCAAGTTTCTTTATAAATAGCTGAGCTATTTCATTTGGAAGGGACACATTCTTCCACAAGATATACATCTTTTGCAATTCCTATTTCTGCATTATTTCCAACCATACTCTGTTTACATTCAAAGAGAGAAAGGCAGTAAGTTTTATTTAGTTGTGAGGAAGATATTTTTTTTGAGAGGAGTAAGCTATCAACTTGAGAGATAGAGTTTATTTGTGACATTCTTGAGAAGATTTTTATCAAGCTTGCTGTCGTTGTGAAGGGCTGCATTGCTTCCATTTGTTTGGATAAGCAATAATAGGTACGAGGATCTATTCTTCTTTCTTATTTTACTTTTGAATGATGTGTTTTGCATGCATGGTTGAGATGTTTTTCCCAGTAAATGCATTAGAGAAATCAAGGTGTTTTGAAAAGGAAATTGAATCTTTTATGTTGTTTTCATAATGTGTTTTTAAGTACTCTATAATAGGAGATAGGTGTTTATCATAGGTATTATATAATAGGATTGATTGAACATGAAAGGCACATATGATACACTTACCTAAGTTATTGATTTAACTAGGAAAGCTTGTGTTTACTCCTAGGTTAGATAATCTAGTATGGGAGGGAGTTTGTGTACTTGTAAGTAGGGTCATTCCAAGTATGAAGGTTATGTTTGGAATGATGGACCATCCATTGAAGGAAATACCTAGCTTGTGTAATTACTAGTAAAGTAGGTTTATTCCAAGTAGATTAATATGGTGATAGGTTATCTCTAGGATGATGGACTATCTATTGAAGGAAATACCTATGCGTAGCTTAAGATAGCCTTAAGTCAAATCGGCCCTGAGTAGTGTATGTGATAGATGGCTTCATTCGAAGTACTGAATGAGGACACTTTGGCAAAAGTAGTGTGAATGTCCAAGACTCCACTCTAGATTGTGTGACTATTGAGACTACACTATTAGTTCATCATGGTCCAATATTACATGATAGTTCTAGATTGTGGGATTACAAGGTTCTAGTTATGTAGGACACATCACTATATGCTTAATTGGTTTTCATTATAGGTTACTCTACCAATCTCTTCATCGAAGGGAAGGGCCATCTATTGAATGATAGATGTGCAAGGGACCACATTATGAGTTTTCGGTTGGTGGAAAAGTGTTTGAGTGATGCTTCTCTTCAATAGTAGGTGATATAAGAACCAAGATTTGAAAGGAAGGATCCTAGACCATCTTACAAATATTTGATCTAAAGCTCATTAAGCTATGTATATAAATTTATGCTTTCGTTCATTGATGTATTTTATGGAATGGAATGGAATTCATATTGTATTATGTTATACATATTGTCTGAAAATTATCAATAAAGATTTTATTTTATTTTATTGCAATGACTTGTTATTTTTTTTACTCGAAAGGTGAAAAATTAGAAATTTTTACTTCATTAATGGTTGGTATGTTACAAGGAGAGAGAAGTCGAGAAATATAGAAATAGGAAGTGATAGGGAGAGGGAGAGAGGGAGAGATAGGGACAAAATAGAGAGATGTAGATAAATATAAATTGGGAAAGATAGAGAGGGTCAGTAAGAGAGACATGCAAAGATAGAGAGATATAAATAAATAAATGGAGAGATGGAAGGAGAGACGAAGAGGGAGAGGGAAAGATAGAGATAGAACGAGGGAGAAAATGGAAGAGGGGGAGATGGCGTAAATAAGAGAGATAGAGATAATGCACGATATAAATAGAGAGGGAGAGGGAGAGATGGGAAGATAAAAATAGAGGGGGAAAGAATGAGAGATAAAGGTGGTGATAGAGATAATTAATAGAGAGAGTGGGAGAGATAGAGATATAGATATAGATAGGGAGGGAGAAACAATGAGTGTACATGTGTGTGAGTGAAAGAGACATAGAGATAGAGATAGGGAAGGAGAAAAAAGGAGTGTGTGTGTGTTTGAGTGAGAGAGATATTGAGATAGATATAGATAGGGAGAGATGAATATAAATAGATAGAGAGGGAGGGAGAGAGGGAGACAAATATAGAGAATTTGAGAGATATAGAAAGAGAGAATGATAGGGAGAGAGGGAGAGATATGTATAGAAAGAGGGAGAGATATAGAGATATATATGGTGGGAAAGATAGAGGGCAAAGCGAGAAAGAGATGTGAGGAGAGGTAAGGAGATAGAGATAGGGAGAGAGATAGAGAGGAATATAGAGATGGATATGGAAATGGAAATGGAGAGAGAGAGAGAGAGAGAGAGAGAGAGAGAGAGAGAGAGAGAGAGAGAGAGAGAGAGAGAGAGAGAGAGAGAGAGATAGAAAGGGGGGAGACAAAAAGAGAGGGAGAGATGGAGGGATAGAAACATAGAGATAGGAAGTTATATAGAGGTAGAGAGAGGGAGGTATATATGAGAGGTAGGGAGAGGTACATATGGAGATATATATATATATATATATATATATATATATATATATATATATAGATATATGGAAATGGATAGAGAGAGATATATATCTTTACATCTCTGTCTCCCTCTCTATCTTTATATATTTTTTTATCTCTTAATATATCTCTTCCCCTCTCCCCTATATCTCTCTATATTTGTCTTCCTTTCTCTCTTCCTCTATCTATCTTTCTCTCATTTCTTCTCTCTTTCTATTTCCTTCTCCCTATCTTTTTACCCTTACTGCTATCCATATTTATCTCCCCCTCTTCTCCTTTCCCTCTTTATCTCTTACACTCTCTACCTCTATATATATATCTTTATCTCCTATTTATCTTTATCTCTCTATCTCTCTATCTATAAAAAAATATTCCTTATATTTTGATGGTGGCACCAATGGATAGGGAACCTCCTACAAGCACCTTGTATGTGTGCATTAGTTCTTAGTTTGGTGAAAAATACACACAAGTTAGATTTCATTTTTTTGTTTAATTTTCTTGTAGGATAATTTTTCTGCATAAAATTATTTTGTTATTCTATCTTGTTTGACCAAGTGTTGAGTTTCCCATTCATGGATATTATGTGAGAGGAAATTGTTTCTAACCAACTAGCAAGTGTAGGCCTATGGAAGTTTTTTCTCAAGGTGGATCTTTCAACCTCCCAATTATTCCTTCAAGTTCTCTTTTATTATTTTCATTTTTCCCTAATGAATTTTCTTGTGTCCTAGGAGGATGTCAAGGCAATGTGGGAGGGGTTTTTTGTGGTTGTTCTTCAAGAGGTTTTTCATCAATCATCGAGTGTATGTTTTCATCAACTAGTGGGCCATTATCCATTCCTGAAAATTAAAGAAAAACAACTCAAAAATAATTTTATCTATCTATTTAATTGAATTTACATTAAGAAACTAAAAATACTCACCTTCTTAACCTTGGAAATATCATGGTGGCACGTTGGTGGTAATTCAATGGAGAATGATCAATTATAGAATGCAAGCATGCTTTATAAAATTGTAGAAGAAAATTTCATGAGCTCAACCTCTTGCATTTTTCTTTAAAGAAAAAATGCGAGCGTGTTATAACATGAGTTTATTACAACACAAGCACGTTATAACACGATTGTGTTATAATGTGATCAAATTATGTTTAGTTGAGGGGAAAAAAGTAATGTGGCCACTTTTTGGTCTCTCATATCCCTGCACATACCAAAAGGAAGTTTTTTAATGTGTTTAAGAAATTTATTAGGTGTAGAGGGAGGATGAGTAATCAAGTAGGCTTTGAGAAGCCTCAACAAGATATGCTCTTTCTTACATAAAGGTGGAGTAGAAAACAATCCTTTCTCTTGTGGAGAAAGATTTAACTTCTCAAATAAGTAATAGAGACATTAGATAATGGAGGAGGGGATGTAGACAAAGGAGAAGGTTGGTAATATAAACCCACTATAGAAATGTGTAGTGTTAGTTCCACAAGGACCTTAACTCCTTGTTTTGTGTGGTCAAAACCATTTCCTTTGTACCCATGCTTAGAGATAATTTTGAATCCAAGACCATAATGCTTCTTCGAAGAAGAGAGAGAGGGAGAGTCAACATCACTAGCCTTGGAAAAATGAGGAATATAATTGCATGTTTGAGAATAAACACTAGTTGAATTCACAAAATAAGAAGGATCAATTCTAGCATGAGAATGTGAATCCTTGTTAAATGAAGGAATAAAAAAGTTAGAAAGGTCTACCTTATACTCACCAAACTCATGGGGGATGAAGTCTAAGGCACAATCATCACCAAGACATGAGTTTTTAGAATAAAAATCACCATCAAGAGAGGGTGATGATGGTGTTTGAAAGCTTGATGTATAATAAGGTACAAAGTTATAAAGAGAATGAAGAGAAGGTATCACATGAACTAATTCAACATGTTCACAATATTGAAAGGGGTTAGGATTTGCTTATATTGTATATGTGGGCATGTGCACCAAGATGGGACACAAAAAAATGGCCAAATGCCCCAAAATGATCAAAACACATTCACTTTTTGAAAAAATTCAAATAACACGATCGTGTTATGGATTGGAAAATTTGAGCCATTAAATGAGCACATTATTTAAATAAAAAATATTCACACATTTCCATAGAAACAAAATGTGCACGCATTTTTGTGGAAAAAAATAGGCACAAATTTTTGTGGAAACAAAGCATGCACACATTTTTGTAAAAACAAAACAAACTCACATTTTAGTGATAGCTTTTTTAATATTACAAAAAAGAGTTAGATAATTTCATGCATTATGATCATCATTCCCTCCCCAAATACAAAGGCTCACTCAAGCTGAGAGGCACTAACGAGATCCCCATGGTTGCTAATGAATGCTCCAAAATCAGAGGTTTATCTTCTCAATCCCTTCCCTATATAGCTAAAAGCCCTTCGTAGCCATAGCTTTCCTATTCACAGTAGCAACATCAAAGATATCTATAATATAACCACTAAACAATAGCACATGGAATAAATCCATCTCATATTTGACCATATCAGTAACACCATCAATGACGAAGTGATGGACATAGGACGAAGCCATAGTGAAGTTCCCCATCACTTGGATCATGTTTTTAATGAATTGAAGTAGAACAGTGTTGTCATGAATGTGGCCATCCACCTAATGGGAACTACCAACTTTTATAATTTCCTCCCAAGTAGCCCCCTCTTTTATCTTGAAGAGCATTTTGATCTAATCATCTACTATCTCAACCTCCTATGGTGCATCCTCCCCTAGTTCATCTTCTTTCGTGACCCCATCTTCTTCTATGGCATCTTTACCAACACAAGTGCATGGAAAACTAAAGACAATTGTGCTCGCCATGGTATGCACACTTCACAGAAAGGGAAACATGGTGAGAAAACTTCATAGGGCCGACAATAAATAGAGGGGCATCTTTCATCTTAGCCACACCAAAAAATTTGACCCACTTATTATGGCTGTTTGTAGAGATCTAAGTAAATATCGAAGAGGACTTGAACAACGTGGGCATATTGTAGAGTTGTGTTGATGTTCTTGTCATTTAGCCATCATATTGTAGATTTTCAAGTTCACAACAGTACAATATGAGATCATGAAACATCTCCATGTTTTTAGTAGTGCTTCCATGTTTGAAAAGCCCAAGGTAGTCAAAATTTTATAAATACAAATTTAAACTGTTATTGGTGGAATCGATGAATGTAAAACCCAAAATTTGTGATCGACACATCTAGTTACATCACTAAAAGTAAACGAACATCTCCAAATGAAACATTTGGATAGGGGTGAAATGCCTCCACCTAGGCATACCAGATGATATTACCATAATCTGAGCATTTAATGGACACTTGATCGGCACACCATTAACAGACCTCACACACTATCCACGACCATATTTGCATTGGATTTTTGAAGACATAGAGTCTGACAATATGATTCTAACTTCACTTACTTGTAAAGATTAACTTCATCCTATTGTACAAATTCAACCATGTCGAGCTCACATCGGATATTTTTTGTCAGCTATCAACAACGTTTCTCTCCACCCTAGTATTTCTCTCCTCACATAGGCCAATGCTTTTAAATTCACAAAATGCATATGTGTTTATAACTTAACACAACAAGAACATGTTTTTATTTAGTTTTGAGTTTTCACGATGCATTTACCTTTACAAAACACGTGTGTGCTTTTAACATAAAAAAACATATGTTGGGATAAGGTGCCATTAACCTTGTAAATCTCAATATTGTATTTATTGTATTTATTATTTTTAATTTGTAATTACCCATAAGGGATGAATAAGTTTCACCGACAGTTTGTTACAGAGTTATTTTTATTGTTCAAGGAATCTTGGTAAATAGTAAATGAGGTGAGGTGGAGAATATTGGTGCCTATCTTAGGGAAATGTATATTTGTGCTGTTATGGTGCATGCCATAAGTTTGTAAGAGCATCTATCACAACTTACAACTGTCATAAGGTGTAAGAGATTCTATGTCAACATATGACAACAATTATTGTCTTGTAAATTCCTATTCTTGGTTCTAGGTGCCTACATTGGGAAGATGCCTATGAAAAGTGTAAGAGAATATGTAAGAAGATGATTTTGGTGTATCCCAAGATAGAAATATTGGATTTTTTCCATCTCCCATGAATTCTTTTGGTGGGTACTCATTTTTTATAAATATGAGACTTGAGAGTGAAGTTTGGGAGAGTAACAAGAGTAACAGGGTGTTGCAGGATTGAAGACTCAAGAGGAGATTGGAAGTGAATGTATTGTAATATTGTTTTGAGATAATACAACTTGGGCCTCTCTTCTTGGTGGAGTTTTTTGTCGCAAGGGTTTCTCCTTGTAAACACTGTGTTATGAGTTTATTCTTCTGTTCCATTGCTACCTTGTGTTGTGAGATCTTGCATTCTTATGTTGCTGATTTGTGCCTCTTTGTTGATGCTATCTTATGGTAATGTTATTGCTGTTATAATTTCATCTAAGGTGGTTTTATCAAGCATGTTAGAGTGGCTGATTTTAGCATCATAAAGAAGTTGAATCTCTTCATGGTATTTCAAGGATTAAGAAAAGTTATTTACAGATTTGCATACAATTTTCAGATTTCTATATTGTAGTAGTCAAAGAGTTGTATCTCACCAATCAGTATCATAGCTTGGTGATTAAAAATTGGATTAGAGATTGTTCGTTTATTCCAACAATTGGTAGTAGAGCTTAAGGTTGTTCCATGGCTTGCATGTGCTCGTATGTGCTTGCATGTTTTTGCATGTGAGTTGCATGTACTTGCATGTTGCTTCCATGATCTTGCATGTGTTTGCATGTGAGTTGCATGTACTCGCATGGACTTGCATTTTGCTTGCATATACTTGCATGGACTTGCATGTTGCTTGCATGTGCTTGCATGTGATGGATTCATGGTAATTTGGTTCTGGGTATTCCTTCTTTTTTGAATTTAGCTTGTAAAGCTTGTGAATCTGTTGGAAGGAATTGTATAATGTTGGAGGTTTTTGGGCTGCAGTGGATGTTCTGTATGTTGACATTGCTTTGCAGATTTGTGAGACTGGAAGCCATGGTATCTAACTCTCTGATGGATATTGTCAATGAGATATACAATGGGATCTTGAGGCTCAGGGTTATGTATCTTCATGGAGTTGATCCTATGGTAGTGATCTAGAGCTCTGGTTTGGCAATATGTGAGTATCCTCTTGCATGGTGGTTATGTTCCTTTACCTTTTGGTCATGTGAAGTGAATGGGTTTTCATGTTAGGTGGTTGATTTTGGTGCCCTAGTTACATGGAAGAACATTTATTTTTTGGACTATAGTATGGAGTGTTTATGTTGGATTCATGGGTTTATCCCTTGGTTACATGAAAGAATTGGATGATATACCACTGGTTGCATGTGGGTTGTGGAGTTTGTATTTTAGTGATATGGAAACTCTTGGACAACCTAGTTCCTCCTTTTTCATATTCATGTTATTTTGGATATGTAGGTTTTACAGTTTTCCTGTTACAAAAAGCTATGGATTTGTAGATCTGTGATGTTTCATTCTTTCAGATGACATGTATGGTGTGAATATGTGGATATTTATGTGATTTTAGATTTACAGAGAGATGGTTCTGCAGGTTTTACATGTTAACAAAAATATGTGGTTTGTAGATCTGTGGAAAGATTGTATTCAGACTCTTAGAGTATTCTGGATGGAAACAATTTCAGATTTGTAGGGCTTCTTGATAGGTTCTTATGATTTATGGATACTCTTATGTGGATTTGTTTGGAAAATCAGGTCTACCATTGATCCTGGTGTTTGAGTCTTGGAAATCTACATGTTATTTCTTGGCTACTTCTATTTTGCATGTTACCGATGTGGGGTTGAACCTATTTTTTAGTTATTTGAGATTGGAGCACTGACCATGTTTTTCTCCTTTGAGATATTGCATGAGTGCAAATCTTGTAAATTGTCTGATGAGGATTGTATTTGGTTAGTCACCTTGATTACATTGGTATGTTTATTGTAGTGAGATAGAAAGATGGTTTAGAGTACTTGATATAGTTATTCATTAGAATATATAATAGTAAGTTATGGTGCATGAAAAACTCTGTTCACTTTTAGTGGAGTTTTGGTAATAATGTTTGTCATGATACCATGTATACAACATTGTATCGCTTTTAGTGGGAGTTTTGTGTAGTTATAGTGTGTTCTATCTTCTTGGTTTGGAGATTATGGTGTTCTTGACCTTTTGGGAGTTGTGTCATTTACAACAGATTCTTTGATTGTGTTGAGGCCATGGATGATCTTCATTTAGGAGATGGTTATCACGATGTCATGGATAGCTTGGTTACATGTTTTAGTGGGAGATTTTGATAGTGATGGTTTGATGTTTATCTTGTTGCCATGTATAGCTCGGTATCATAGTTCAGTGGAAGCTTTGGTAGGATATGGTTATCTTCATGTGATTTGAAGAGGTTTTAACATCTTGTTTCATGGAGGACCTTTAGAGTCTTTGGTAAAGGTGTTATTGTTCTTCCTTTGGAGAGGATGTAATTCTCTTTGGTTTTGAGTATTAATCATTTGCTTGGAGCTTCATGATTTTATAGGTTGCATTTGAAGTCGACATGGATTGATTAGTGGGTTCTCATGGATACTAGAGACTAGAGAGACTTGGGTTAGGTTGGATATTTCTTATCTTAAGAGATATGTGTTTGAATGGTTATTTGTTATGAAATTTTTTCAATAGTAAAGACAAAGGATCCTACACCTCGAAATGGATGTGAGTCCATCATAGACCTAATGAGAAGGCTGTCTTTATTGAAAGCCTATATTGCTTAGTGTTGTATGCACAAACCAATCTTGTATCCCACTCTTGGTCTACTTGGTAGGTAAATGATCTAAGAGGTTTTGCCCGCCTGATTATTAGATGCATTATTTATATGTATCTTGTCTTCTCTTATGCATTAATCTTGAAAGTTCAGTTCTGAGGAATTGTTGAGAAGTAGATGCATGATTTTATGTATTTTCATTGTTCTCCTTGCAATTTTGAACTTGGGAGTTGGTAGGAGAGGTACATGAGATGGTTAGTGGCTTTGGGAATATTCCCTTATGTTGTGGGAATGTTTGGCTAAGTTTGATCTACTTCATGTGAGAGGTTTACATCTAAGTTTTTCCATGTTTCATTATAAGTTTAATGGTTAGATGCTTATATCCTTTCAGTTTGGGAGTCTTGAAGGAGATCTTACTTAACATAGTTTGGAACATGTTAGTATGGTATAAGGACATGGTTTGATTTGATGGGAATATTGTCTTCTTGTTGAAGGTTCTTATTTTTATGGAGTTGAGGTTCATGAATGGAGTTATGCGTAGTTGTTTGTACTTCATTGTTTTTTGGCAACAATTTGGTAGCTCCTTGATCTCTTTCTTCATTGGTTGGAGGAATTGGGAGAGTTATTTGGATTGGTAATGAGAGATATATTTTTCATATCATTGTATGCTTCTTTGACACTATGATAGAGGAGTTAGCCACATCCTCTATGTGAAGTGCTATAGGAGGACTAGTTAATGCTGTGATCTTGTTTGCAGATTTGAGCTTACCTGTGCAATGGGAGTTCCAGAAGGTATATGTGTTCTATATGAGAGGGGAACCTCTCTTGGAATGGTTACATTTTACTGTAGTGAGTTACTTCAGAGGTTTTTTTATCACATGTCTATGTGTGTTATTACCTTGGAGTCTTCTTTTGTAGGATGGTGGATATACAGGGACTTGTTTGCAGATTTGGGCTATTATGTTGATAGCATGAAGTTCTACCTATGATAGTTTCTTTAACCTAGTTTGTGGTATGGATAATTTTGGATGAGCTAGAAACTTGATGTGGTTGTTATTTCTATTATAAGTTCATCTAAGGTGGTTTTATCAAGCATGTTAGAGTGGCTGATTTTAGCATCATAAAGAAGTTGAATCTCTTCATGGTATTTCAAGGATTAAGAAAAGTTATTTATAGATTTGCATACAATTTTCAGATTTCTATATTGTAGTAGTCAAAGCCTTGTATCTCACCAATTGGTATCATAGCTTGGTGATTTGGTGATTAACAATTGGATTAGATATTGTTTGTTTATTCCAACAACATAGACCTGTTTTATTTAGTTTTGAGTTTCAATGATGCATTTACCATTACAATACACATACATGCTTTTAATTTAATAAAACATGTACATGTTTTTCTTAGTTTTGGATAATAGGTTAAACCTTTAACCATATACTCAAGCCTATACCCTCAACCCTAAACGTTAAGTACCATATGTACCCTAAACCTTATCCCTCAACCATAGACCCTAAATCCTATAGGCTAAACCCTCAAACCTATATGATATACCCTCTTGACCCTAAACCCTATCAATCAACCTTAGGCCCTAAGGCCTATATGATAAACCCTCAACCATATACACTCAATCATAAACCCTACATATCATATACCCTCAGCCCTAAAACATATCCCTCAACCCTAGGCCCTAAAGCCTATAGGATTAACCCTCGATCCACTAAACACTCAATCCTAAATGCTATATCCTCAACCCTATACCTTCTATCATATACCCTCAACCCTAAACCCTACACTCAATCTTAGGTTGTAAATCCTATACACTCAACCCTACACTAAGTACCTTCAAACATCAAGGTGCCTATACCTTGTATATTTTTGTCATTAGGTTCTTGTCCTTGTGTTCACGTGTCACCATGCTAGTGCCTACAACAAAATTTGTTAGCCCCCTAAAATTCCAATTATCTTGACTATCCCTTGTCATAAGAATCCTACGATCTATCCCATCTATCTTTCATATTCACAAGATATATATCATTCCTCATATAAAAAAAATCAACCCACTTATCATCCTTATGGAAAATGATATAATGATGTTCTTTGATTGGTAGAAATAGGGGCATGGTCTTGGCTGTTGGTGATCGTGTTTTCTTGGTTGTCTAGTGTTGTACCCACTAAGATTTATTGTGATCTTGTGTTACACTATGACATCCTCTTGTGATTATGGTTTTCCAACATTGACCCCTCCAAAGCCCTTCATGACTTTGTAGGATGTTGGAACAACCTATGTGTTTTTTGTATCATTCCTATGCATGTAATACACAATCACCTTGGTTCCTCATACCCTAGTGCATAATATCACATGCATTATCAATTTAAGTGATCTCTACATTATATTTCAATTATTGCATTCCAAATCATCATCATGAAAATTCTCTTTCCTAATCATGGATTGTATGTGCACATTCATTCTCTATTTCTTTCATATTTCTCTACACTCAATGTATTAAGATGGTCACCTAGTTTTCATGTCCATCTAACTTATCTCATGATTTCATTTTCATCTCAAGTCTTTATGTTTATTATTATTTAAGCATCTTCTAATCATTGCATTTTCATCTTAAGTGTATATTTTTTATTCTAAGTGAGGAAGAGAAAGAGAGATAGTGAGATAGAGATAGATAGAGAGAGGTTAGATAGATAGAGGAGAGATCTACATAGGGAGGGAGGGAGAGATAGATAAGGAGGGATGAGGGGAGAGGTAGGAAGGGGAGGTAGATAGAAAGCTAAGATAGAAAGATCTAGCTAGATAGTGGAGAGAGAGAGAGGTTAGATAGGCTAGGCCTTATACCCTATTGGATGAACTCTCAACCCTATACACTCCTAAACTATATACCCTAAACCCTATACATTATATCATATACACTATAATCTAAACTGTTTAAACTTATCCCTAGGTCGTAAAGCCTATATTTTTGTTCTAAAGGATAATACTCGATTTGGACTATAATCTAAACTGTTTACATATATTTTTTCCCCCTAAAGAACACACCGAGTTGGAGATTTGAAAGAGTCTTAGAAGAGTCTAGGATATCAGACTTATGCTCTCTCCTGCGCTTTAATGCGATCTGGATGATCAGAATCTGATTATATTGTAATGAGTTTTCATAGTGGAACAAGTTTTGAATGCAAAATTTGCTTATTCTTATTCTGTCTTCTCTGTGTTATCTGTGTCATAACATTTGGTATTTATCACTTTTGTTTCCGCAAATTGGTATCAGAGCCTAGTTACAGAGTTAGTTACAGTTTGTTGATTATGCCTGTGTCTTTTGAACTTGAATCGCAAGTTATAAGAACTCTGAGAGAACCATATTGTCCATCTGGATTTAGTTTATGCTTAAAAGCTAGAATATTCATTACTATCTTTGTTGTGGTTATTATAGTCATTCTGAAAATAGCTTTGCCTCATTGAGTTGGTTAAACCCCATTGTACGTCTTCTGGAGCTAGTATTCTGTATTGGAGCTATCGTGAGTAACTGTGGACCTGCAGTAAGACCATAAATCCTGCTTTTGCCGAAGGACAGGCACCAAGGGTGAGCAGTAAGTCAAAAATTGTAGCAGCGAAAGGATTCAAAGCTTCCAAGTAAGTTTATTCCTCCATTATGGCAAGTCAGCGCTCAATGAATGCAAGTAGTTCTCTTTCTAATGTGATCCATAACTATTTTCAAGATAAAGATGAACTGATAGATGACAAAGGAAATTTTAAGTTTCCAAATATAAAGATCTCAGATTTATATCCTGAAAAAGGCATAAAAGCAAAAGTAATGCATTCTGTTAGACAATCAGAAATAAACCTTAGAGTTTCTGGAGTTGGAATATGTCCAGTATATTTACCATTTCTATTATCAGATGATATTAAACGATGGAAAGAAAAAGGATACTTTCATGTCCACTTCTCATTAGTTGACATAATCCTTCATCCACACTTTAACTTTGATATAGGAGTAGAATATTTTGCTACTCTTATTGATACTTGGTGTACCGTTTGGGATCAAGCTGTCATAGCACAGTTTAAAGGTAGATTGATAAAATCTACTGATGAAGAAAAAGGTGGTGATGCTTTAATGTCAGTCCATCCTAATTTCACCATCAATCTGAATGATAAATATGTACAGTCTGCTTTCTGTTTATTATTGCAAGTTAAAGGAGTAGTTTTGCAGCCTGAGTCGGTTTATGCGACTGTTGGTGGTCGTTGTGTATATAGGTTATTAAATACCGTTTTCCCTCCTTCTAAATTCCCAGCAGGTGTCAGTTATACTGAAGCCAATGCTAATGTAGACAGCCATGGAAGGCATATAGATGCAACCGGATTTGATATAGGATTTCCTATAATTGAACAACAGATCCATAAATCCCAACCATCCTTCCAAAGTCTTCCATTACCCTCTACTCGGTTATTTTCTGAAAGACCCAGAATCCAGAGTAGAAGATTAGCAAGCATTGACCTCCAGAGTCTCCCTGACCAACAACCATTGTTTGTCCAACCGAAGATTGCATCAACATCCTATTCTGCACCTCGCTTGTCAAAATCTTTTTCTATGTCAAAAAACTTCCCAACAACTTCAAATAAGCCATTCCTTGATTTTAATCCTGAGGAAAATATTGAATCTTCTCAGTTTCCCCGTTATAAGCAAATACATTCTTCTCATTCCTTAGACAACCCTGAACTAATCGATAAGTTGGCCAGACAAGTCAGCCAAAGATTAGCTTTAACCTCAAAATCGGACAATCAGTCTGATAAAAAAGGGAAAGGAATCAAACTCACAAAGATGGGTGAAAAAGGATGTATGATGAGAGAAAGACCTCTCAAAAATAAACTTCCTAGAGCAGAAACTGAAAAGAAACATAAGTACAAGATGGAAATTAACCATCAAGAACAGGAAATAATTAGCATTGAACCAGGAAGATGGCCCCCTTCAGACGGATTCATGCAAATAAATCCTGATAAAAATCATTGGGGAAGATATGAATCAAAGATTCATACAGATTTGGGAAGGAAGCAAAAGAATTCAGAAGCACAAAGAAATTGGGTATCTCAATGGTTAGCTTCTGCACAAGACAATATTGATGACATAGCAATTGATGTCAAACAATCTGTAGAAACTTCTGTAGATACTATAAATAAGATTGATATTATTTCTGAAGATCAGCAAAAGCATTTCTCTGTGATGAAAAATGTTGAACATTTCTGTGGAACACTGTCAAATGATATTGCCAGTACAAATTATGATGTTACTCAACTACATACTAATATCAAAAGAGTTATCTCTGTTCAAGAACACCAAGATAACTATCTGACCCATATATATGGAAATCAGCAAAATAATGAAACATCTAGAAAAGATGATGCTGATGAAAAAAATATTCTTTTATCCAATATTTCTAAGAAATTGGAAAAGGTCAGATTATATACAAAGAAGATTAGAGTAACACAAACTGGTAAAGATAGTAGTTCTAATGAAGAAGAAATAGAACCTAAGAAGGTCCCTGAATCTTCCCAGAAGCAAAAGGTTCTAGTACAGAGAAAAAAGTCTTCTAAAGAAGGCACTTCTTCGACTTCTTTAAAAAAGAAGTCCCTACATATATTCTTGCCCCCTAAGGAGCATACTTCAGTAGGAAAAGAAAAGTGCACCCCAGTACCAGATCATGAGGACATTCAGAAAGATTGGTTACAAGAAATTGGTGTTGAACCTGATTCAGAAGAACCCGTTTATATGGATGAACCAGTCTTTGCCACTAAAGATTCAGAATTTTCTCTATCTAATACTGAGATTACTAATTCCATTGACCATTTATCCTCTGTAAATACTGATGATGAGGATCCTTTACACCTTCTAGATTTGTCCAATTACCAGCAAATGAATGACCAGGAACCATGGGAAACCCTTAATAGACTCTCCATGGATATAGAAATGCAAGAGCCAGTCAGTGAAAATCTGAGACCTGAACAGATGCGTCCTTATGCATCTAGTGGTTATATTTTGAATATAGATAAATTGGTCAATCCTTATGAAGCCCTTTGCACATGGTCAGATACATTAGAAAATCTCTTTGAGAGAGGCGGTACATGGACAGAACCAGGAAAAGTCCTGTATGCAGTCAGGTTAATGACAGGAAAGCTACGCAACTGGTGGAATAATCTCCCAGATGTTGGACCTATGCCTAAAGTCATTCCTACACAACCTACAGATCCTGTTTTGGTTGATCTTAAAAACTTAGGAAAAGATGATATCTTTCAAGCCGGATTTGATGAATTCAAATGGTTATTAACATAATTATTTTGTGATGATATATCTAATCAAGCAGTTGAAGCAAACAAAATACTTCAGTCAATGAAGTTAAAAAATTTGGCAAAATTTGATGGTTACAACTGTATGTTTGAATCATACATGGTAGCTGCTAACAAGATGCATGATCTTACTACAAAGCAGTATTACTTAAATTCATTACCATGTGGCTTAGGTGCTTGGGCACAAGATTATATCATCAGAAAAGAAAAACAAGTTCTTGATGATGTCAGTTTTCCTACATTAAGAAGATTGATCAGATACAAGTTAGAAAAACAATGTCTCTTAGGAGCATTACAATTGAACAAAGATGAATATAACTATACTTGTAATCTGAAGGAATTTTGTAATCTTCCTCCAATCAACCAGTTAAAATATTTTCAACAACTCAAAGATTTTAAGAAAAGAGGTTGTGGACAGAACTGCAGATGCCATAAATGTTCTAAAAAGAAAAGACATTACCATGATGGAGAATTTACTTTCAAAAGAAATAAACATGGTAGGTACAGTAAGAAAAGGCATTACAAGGAAATTCCTTATCAAAAAAGGAAATCTAATAACCCTCCTTGGTTATTAAAAAGAAGAAATAATTCTTCAAATAAAAGGGTCAAATGTTTCATATGCAATGGACCCCATTATGCAACAAATTGTCCCAAGAAATTAAACCCTGGAACAAAGATTTATGCTTGCTTTGAAAAGGAAAATCCAGAGTGGGATATTGTACAATATACTGATCAGCTAACAGATTTATATGAGCTTGTAGAAATTGTCCCTGACTCTCATTTTATGATGAGATCTAAAGATAGAAGAAAATTATCTTCCATCAGCGGTGATTCAGAACCAAGTTCAGAATCAGATGAAGATTTTTTGGTAACATTATTAAAAGCAACCATTGGAGATCTCAATACAAAGATTCAGATTGAAAAATCTAAAGACCCCTACAAAATAGCTAGCACAAGAGATGAAAGAAGAAGAGCAGTACATCAGCATTTAGCCAAAATGAAACAGTTAGAGCAAGAAAAAATTGATGCAGAAAAGTAGCTTAAAATACACTCAAAGCCCTCTGCTCATCGCTCTAAAAATATAGACCATGGGTATAAAATACCACCATGGCAAAGAAAAGAGAAAAAGGAAAGTTCTTCTTCCCATCCTCATAAGCATTCTTCTGCAGATTCAGATATTATCGCAATTTTTAAGAAATTTGATCTTTTACTCAATGATGTTAGTGATCTTAAAAGATTCTTAAAAGATCAACAGAAAGCAATCATAAATCTTTCTGCAGAGGTGGGAGAAATTAAAGACATTCTCTTTAAAGCAGACCAAGAACAATCAGAAGTACAGTCAGCAGAAAATAGCAGCGGCAATGAGGAAAGTAACCCTTTCGTCCCCTTTGAAAAAAGAGAAAAACATTGCTCTTTATTGCTTGCAAATAATGGAAATTATATCAGAATAAATCTATGTTTTCATGGATATAAAAAGATTCCATTAGATGCTTTTGTGGATACAGGATCATCAAGATCATTAGCTAAAACTAATGCAATCCCAGCATGTTTCTGGAAAGAAAAGACTGATCTACCACAAAGCTATGCAATAAATGGACAGAGAATTCACATGGGAAGATATGCGCAGGATGTGCATATAGAAATTATGGGAAAAACATTCATTACAGATTTCATTGAATATAATGATTTAGAGGATGATGTTTTACTAGGATTCTTATTTTTTACTAAATATGAGCCTCTCCAGTTCTGGAAGCATAAGATCTCTTTAAAACATGAAGATGGTCAGATTGAGATTCCTACACTCAAAATAGTCAATCATAGATTTGACCAAGTAAAGAAAAGAAAGAGACAAGAATCCAGTAAAGAAAACAAAGAAACAGAAAATCCTTTTGATAAAATAACCAAGTTATTTGAAGAAAATTGTTGTAGTCTCAATCCTCTACAATTCTGGTCACAGGAGCATGAAGAATGTGAAATCCAGATAAGACCTGAATGCAAATCAATAATCCCATATGAACCAGCTTATTCACTCAGCCCATCAGAGACAAAAGAAATAGATGAACAATTACAGGAACTCCTTCAAGGAAATTTCATCAGAGAAAGTAAGAGTTCATTTTCTTGTCCAGCATTTCTGGTAAATAAGAGAGCAGAACAAATAAGGGGAAAGAAAAGATTGTGTATTAATTACAGACCATTAAATGAGATAATTCTTCCATTTAATTATCCATTTCCTTTTAGTTCAGAACTAATCCGAAGAGCTGCAAATAAAAAGATATTTTCAAAGTTTGATTGCAAATCAGGATTTTGGCAGGTCAAAGTGAAAGAATCTGACAGATATAAAACAACATTTTCTGTCCCTCAAGGATTGTATGAATGGAATGTCATGCCATTTGGTCTCAGCACTGCACCAACATATTTTCAATGCAGGATGGATTAGGCACTCAGACATTTAAAAGAATTTTGTGCTGTTTACATAGATGATATATTGTTATTTTCAG
Organism: Sequoia sempervirens; assembly: GCA_007258455.2. NCBI lineage: Eukaryota > Viridiplantae > Streptophyta > Pinopsida > Cupressales > Cupressaceae > Sequoia > Sequoia sempervirens. The sequence continues at coordinate 19,625 of VDFB02018932.1, read as the reverse complement.
ATTCCATACAGGACCACTTGCAGCATCTAGATGCATTATACCAAGCCATTAAAAAACATGGAATTTGTCTGACTGCAAAGAAAATGATAATTGGTACCTCAGAAATTGATTTTCTAGGATTGCATCTTCAGGATGGAAAGGTAATGTTACAACCGCATATTCTTGTCAGAATTCAAAAGTTTCCAGATATTTTGACTGGAAAAAACAGATTCAAAGATTTTTAGGTTGCCTCAATTATCTTTCACCATTCTACAAGGGATTAGCTGAAGACAGGAGAATTATCCAGTATCATCTCAAGGATAACACAGAACAATGGTCTAAGAATGCATCAAAAGCAATTCAACGGATTAAAACAAAATGCCAGAAACTGCCCGCACTTCAAAATCCAATTGAAAATTTTCCATTATATCTATATACTGATGCTTCTGATAAAACATGGTCAGCCGTATTGATCCAAGAAGGAGAATTCGGTAAGAATATATGTGGATACAGATCTGGCACATTCACAGACACTCAGTCAAGATACCACATATATGAGAAAGAGATCCTAGCAGTAAAAAATGGCATCAAAAAATTTAAGATCTTCTTAAAACCTGTGCATTTTACTGTTCGTACAGACAGCCAACCTATGAGAAATCTAATTAGTAAGAAACCTGATGAAGATATTGCTCAAGGTAGAGTTGCTAGATGGTATTGCGGAATAACTTCAACAAGAGTTCTGGAAGCAAAACTGATAGATACCAAATCCAATGACACAGATTGCACAGAATAAACAGAATAAGAATAGGCAAATTTTACATTCAAAACTTGTTCCACTATGAAAACTCATTACAATATAATCAGATTCTGATCATCCAGATCGCACATAAGGCGCAGGAGAGAGCATAAGTCTGATATCCTAGACTCTTCTAAGACTCTTTCAAATCTCTAACTCGGTGTGTCGAGATAGGCGTCTTCGAGGTCCTTTTATAGGAAAAGAATGATTCCATCGAAACGAAACTTTAACCATCTCTTCATAATATTTTGAAATCCGCCAATAGAAGAGTGACAACCAAAAGCATCTTATCCGTAGCACCGCCATAAGGGTAAATGCATGAACGAGGATAAGAACCAACCGACAAAAATTCCTGTAGCCATTATAAAAGGCGTGAACAAGGAATTCAACAACCGTGATTAGGACCCGTGTCACGTACACGGTGACTTTACACCCAAAAGTCATTATGGGTTCTGCTTTTTTGTGAAATAGGTAGCATCCTATCTGTCACATCTTAACGTGGGTGACATCACGGCATAGACAAGCCCATATGCTAGCTGTTAAAGGGAATAGGATCTAAAAGATCATCTGGAAGCTCTGAACAAGCTTTTTCCCAATCTTCCTGAGTGGCATTGAAGGCGTGGTCTATCTGTACCATGTAATCGTTTGAGTAAGCAATATCCTTTTCGATTCTGGCTGCAAGCAAGGCTGGTTGAAGAGTTATTTCACAATTTTGAATCCTGACTTCAACTTTCCAATTGTGCTCTAAAGGATAATATTCGATCCTGGGAAACCAATAACCATTATGAGGATAGGTTTGTAAATAATCTGTAAGACCATCACAGATTGTATGAGTAAAACCAGGATGTAGAATTTCAAAGAATTCTTCCATATCTTGATTAAACCCGCCACCAACTAAATCAGCATAATCTTCAAAATTATCTTGGTGTAAAGAGATGCGAGTCACAAAATCAAACTTTATTAATTTTAACAAATTCATTTTACTTCTTTTAGACCAGTTCATACCGAACAATCCTTTGAATCTGATATGCATCATCTGTCTTCCACACCAATAGCTGATCGGGGTGAATTGCATCCCAATTTCTTTTTTGAAATCATCTTCCTCATCTGGATCTAAAATAACATGGTTAAATTGATATTCAATATGCCTTCTGAGATATATCAACCACTTATTTAGAAAATAAGTTTCTAAGACAATAATAATGTCTTTAGGAAGTGAAGGGAGAATTTGAATATTCCCCTGGCCGAAATCTGCAAGGTACATAGCTGCTTCATCTGGTCTGTAGTATTCACATCCTTGGAATTCAAGGTCAGTATAAATAGAGCATGCCATTTCTCTAGTTAGAGAGTCTGCAAGAGGGTTGAGCTCACCTTTTATCCATTCAATAGTAAAATCATAACTTTGGAACTCAAAATACCATCTAGCAACTCTACCTTGGGCAATATCTTCATCAGGTTTCTTACTAAGCAGATTTCTCATAGGTTGGCTGTCTGTACGAACAGTAAAATGCACAGGTTTTAAGAAGATCTTAAATTTTTTGATGCCATTTTTTACTGCTAAGATCTCTTTCTCATATATGTGGTATCTTGACTGAGTGTCTGTGAATGTGCCAGATCTGTATCCACATATATTCTTACCGAATTCTCCTTCTTGGATCAATACGGCTGACCATGTTTTATCAGAAGCATCTGTATATAAATATAATGGAAGATCATCAACTAGATTTTGAAGTGCTGGCAGTTTCTGGCATTTTGTTTTAATCCATCTAATTGCTTCTGATGCATTCTCAGACCATTGTTCTGTGTTATCCTTGAGATGATACTGGATAATTCTCCTGTCTTCAGCTAATCCCTTGTAGAATGGTGAAAGATAATTGAGGCAACCTAAAAATCTTTGAATCTGTTTTTTGTCAGTCAAAATATCTGGAAACTTTTGAATTCTGACAAGAATATGCGGTTGTAACATTACCTTTCCATCCTGAAGATGCAATCCTAGAAAAATCTATTTCTGGGGTACCAATTACCATTTTCTTTGCAGTCAGACAAATTCCATGTTTTTTAATGGCTTGGTATAATGCATCTAGATGCTGCAAGTGGTCCTGTATGGAATCTGAAAATAACAATATATCATCTATGTAAACAGCACAAAATTCTTTTAAATGTCTGAGTGCCTGATCCATCCTGCGTTGAAAATATGCTGGTGCAGTGCTGAGACCAAACGGCATGACATTCCATTCATACAATCCTTGAGGGACAGAAAATGTTGTTTTATATCTGTCAGATTCTTTCACTTTGACCTGCCAAAATCCTGATTTGCAATCAAACTTTGAAAATATCTTTTTATTTGCAGCTCTTCGGATTAGTTCTGAACTAAAAGGAAATGGATAATTAAATGGAAGAATTATCTCATTTAATGGTCTGTAATTAATACACAGTCTCTTTTTTCCCCTTAATTGCTCTGCTCTTTTATTTACCAAAAATGCTGGACAAGAAAATGAACTCTTACTTTCTCTGATGAAATTTCCTTGAAGGAGTTCCTGTAATTGTTCATCTATTTCTTTTGTCTCTGATGGGCTGAGTGAATAAGCTGGTTCATATGGGATTATTGATTTGCATTCAGGTCTTATCTGGATTTCACATTCTTCATGCTCCTGTGACCAGAATTGTAGAGGATTGAGACTACAACAATTTTCTTCAAATAACTTGGTTATTTTATCAAAAGGATTTTCTGTTTCTTTGTTTTCTTTACTGGATTCTTGTCTCTTTCTTTTCTTTACTTGGTCAAATCTATGATTGACTATTTTGAGTGTAGGAATCTCAATCTGACCATCTTCATGTTTTAAAGAGATCTTATGCTTCCAGAACTGGAGAGGCTCATATTTAGTAAAAAATAAGAATCCTAGTAAAACATCATCCTCTAGATCATTGTATTCAATGAAATCTGTAATAAATGTTTTTCCCATAATTTCTATATGCACATCTTGCGCATATCTTCCCATGTGAATTCTTTGTCCATTTATGGCATAGCTTTGTGGAAGATCTGATTTTTCTTTCCAAAAGGAGGCTGGGATTGCATTAGTCTTAGCTAATGATCTTGATGATCCTGTGTCCACAAAAGCATCTAATGGGATCTTTTTATATCCATGAAAACATAGATTTATTCTGATGTAGTTTCCATTATTTGCAAGCAATAAAGAGCAATGTTTTTCTCTTTTATCAGAAGGGTGACTAATTTCATTACCACTGCTGTTTGCTTCATTTTGTTCTTCTAATTGGTCTGCTCTGAAGAGAATATCTTTGATTTCTCCCACCTCTGCAGAAAGATTTCTGATTTGCTTCTGTTGATCTTTTAGTAACCTTTTGAGATCACTTACATCATTGAGTAAAAGATCAAATTTCTTAAAAATTGCTATAATATCAGAATCTACAGAAGAGTGCTTATGAGAATGGGAAGAAGAACTTTCCTTTTTCTGCCATGGTGGAATTTTATATCCATGGTCTATATTTTTAGAGCGATGAGCAGAGGGCTTTGAGTGTATTTTAAGCTGCTTTTCTGCATCAATTTTTTCTTTCTCTAACTGTTTCATTTTGGCTAAATGCTAGTGTACTGCTCTTCTTCTTTCATCTCTTGTGCTAGCTAATTTATAGGGATCCTTAGATTTTTCAATCTGGATCTTTGTGTTGAGATCAGCAATAGTGGTTTTCAGTAAGGTAACCAAAAAACTCTTCATCTGATTCTGAACTTGGTCCTGAACTACTGCTAATTGAAGGAGACAAATTCTTCATTTTTCTTCTATCTCTAGATCTCAACATGAAAGTAAATTCTGGAATAATTTCTACAAGCTCAAATAAATCTGTTAATTGATTAGTATATGGTACAATATCCCACTCTGGATTTGCCTTTTCAAAACAAGCATAAATCTTTGTTCCAGGGTTTAATTTCTTGGGACAATTTGTTGCATAATGGGGTCCATTACAAATGAAACATTTGACCCTTTGATTTGAAGAATTATTTCTTCTTTTTAATAACCAAGGAGGGATATTAGATTTCCTTTTTTGATAAGGAATTGCCTTGTAATGCCTTTTCTTACTGTACCTACCATGTTTATTTCTTTTGAAAGTAAATTCTTCATCATGGTAATGTCTTTTCTTTTTAGAACATTTATGGCATCTGCAGTTCTGTCCACAACCTCTTTTCTTAAAATCTTTGAGTTGTTGAAAATATTTTAACTGGTTGATTGGAGGAAGATTACAAAATTCCTTCAGATTACAAGTATAATTATACTCTTCTTTATTCAATTGCAATGCTCCTAAGAGACACTGTTTTTCTAACTTGTATCTGATCAATCTTCTTAGTGTAGGAAAGCTAACATCATCCAGGTGTTGATTTTCTTTTCTGATGATATAATCTTGTTTCCAAGCTCCTAGTCCACATGGTAATGAATTTAGATAATAATGCTTTGTAGTAAGATCATGCATCTTATTAGCAGCTACCATGTATGATTCAAACATACAGTTATAAGCATCAAATTTTGCCAAATTTTTCAGCTTCATTGACTGTAATATTTTATTTGCTTCAACTGCTTGGTTGGAAATATCATCACAAAATAATTCTGTTAATAGCCATTTGAATTCATCAAAACCTGCTTGAAAGATGTCATCTTTTCCTAAGTTTTTAAGATCAACCAAAACAGGATCTGTTGGTTGTGTAGGAGTGACTTTAGGCATAGGTCCAACATCTGGGAGATTATTCCACCAGTTGCGTAGCTTTCCTGTCATTAACCTGACTGCATACATGACTTTTCCTGGGTCTGTCCATGTTCCTCCCCTCTCAAAGAGATTTTCTAAGGTATCTGTCCAAGTGCAAAGAGCTTCATAAGGATTGACCAATTTGTCTATATTTAAAATATAGCCACTAGATGCATAAGGATGCATCTGTTCGGGTCTCAAATTTTCAGTAACAGCTTCTTGCATTTCTATATCCATGGAAAGTTTATGAAGAGATTCCCATGGTTCTTGTTCATTAACTTGCTGATAATTGGACAGATCAAGGAGATCTAAAGGATCCTCATCATTAGTATTTACAGAGGATGAATGGTCAGTATTGTCAGTAAATGTAAGACCACTATTAGAAAGAGATAATTCTGAATCTTTATTTGCAAAGACTGGTTCATCCATATAGACGGGTTCTTCTGAATCAGGTTCAATCCCAATTTCTTCTAACCAATCTTTTAGAGGTTCTTTTTGTGAATTGTCTTCTACTGGAATACATTTTTCTTTACCTACTGAAGTGTGCTCTTTAGGAGGCAAAAATATATGTAAAGACTTTTTCTTAGAAGAAGAAGAAGAAGAAATATCTACAGAAGTTTTCTTTCTCTGTACCAGAACTTTTTGTTTTTGTGGAGGTTCTGGAATCTGCTTGGGTTCTATTTCTTCACCAGAACTACTATCTTTACCAGTTTGTGTTACTCTAATCTTCTTTGTATATAATCTAACCTTTTCCAAATTTTTAGAAATATTGGATAAAAGAATATTTTTCTCATCAGCATCATCTTTTCTAGCTGTTTCATTATTTTGCTGATTTCCATATATATGGGTCAGATAGTTGTCTTGATGTTCTTGAACAGAGATAACTTTCTTAATACTAGCACGTGTCTGAGTAACATCATAACTTATACTGGCAATCTCATTTGATAGAGATCCACAAAAATGTTCAACATTTTTAATCACAGAGAAATGTTTTTGCTGGTCTTCAGAAAGAATATCAATCTTATTTACAGTATCTACAGACGTATCTACGGACTGTTTGACATCAATTGCTATGTCATCAATGTTGTCCTGTGCAGAAGCTAACCATTGAGAAACCCAATTCCTTTGTGTGTCTGAATTCTTTTGCTTCCTTCCCAAATCTGTATGAATCTTTGATTCATATCTTCCCCAATGATTTTTATCAGGATTTATTTGCATGAATCCGTCTGAGGGAGGCCATCTTCCTGGTTCAATGCTAATTATTTCCTATTCTTGATGGTTAATTTCCATCTTATATTTATGTTTCCGTTCAGTTCCTGCTCGAGGAAGCGTATGCTTAAGAGGTTTTTCTCTTAACATGCATCCTTTTTCACTCATCTTTGTGAGTTTTATCCCTTTCCCTTTTTTATCAGACTGGTTATCTGGTTTTGGGGTTAAAGCTAACCTTTGGCTAACTTGTCTGGCTAGTCTATCTATTAATTTAGGATTTTCTAGAGAAGAGGGTATTTCTTTGTATCTGGGGAACTGAGAGGATTCAATATTTTCCTCAGGATTAAAATCAAGGAATGGCTTATTTGAAGTTGTTGGGAAGTTTTTTGACATAGAAAATGATCTTGACAAGCGAGGTGCAGAGAAAGATGTTGTAGGAGTCTCAGGTTGAACAAACAATGGCTGTTGATTAGGGAGACTCTGGAGGTCAATGCTTGCTAATCTTCTACTCTGTACTCGAGGTTTATCAGAAAATAATCGAGTAGAAGGTAATGGAAGGTTTTGGAAGGATGGTTGGGTTTTATGGATTTGTTGTTCAATTATAGGGAATCCTATATCAAATCCAGTTGCATCTATGTGTCTTCCATGGCTGTCTACATTTGCATTAGCCTCAGTATAACTGACACCTGCTGGGAATTTAGAAGGAGGGAAAACAGTATTTAATAACCTATATACACAACGACCACCAACAGTCGCATCAACCGACTCAGGCTGCAAAACTACTCCTTTAACTTGCAATAATAAACAGAAAGTAGACTGTACATATTTATCATTCAGATTGATGGTGAAATTAGGGCGGACTGACATTAAAGCATCACCACCTTTTTCTTCATCAATAGATTTTATCAATCTACCTTTAAACTGTGCTATGACAGCTTGATCCCAAACGGTACACCGAGTATCAATAAGAGTAGCAAAATATTCTGCTCCTATATCAAAGTTAAAGTGTGGATGAAGGATTATGTCAACTAATGAGAAGTGGACATGAAAGTATCCTTTTTCTTTCCATCGTTTAATATCATCTGATAATAGAAATGGTAAATACACTGGACATATTCCAACTCCAGAAACTCTAAGGTTTATCTCTGATTGCCTAACAGAATGCATTACTTTAGCCTTTATGCCTTTTTCTGGATATAAATCCTAGATCTTTACATCTGGAAACTTAAAATTGCCTTTTTCATCTATCAATTCATCTTTATCTTGGAAATAATTATGAATCACACTTGAAAGAGAGCTACTTGCATTCATTGAGCGCTGACTTGCCATAATGGAGGAATAAACTTACTTGGAAGCTTTGAATCCTTTCGCTGCTACAATTTCTGACTTACTGCTCACCCTTGGTGCCTGTCCTTCAGAAAAAGCGGGATTTACGGTCTTACTGCAGGTCCACAGTTACTCACGATAGCTCCAATACAGAATACTAGCTCCAGAAGACGTACAATGGGGTTTAACCAACTCAATGAGGCAAAGCTATTTTCAGAATGACTATAATAACCACAACAAAGATAGTAATGAACATTCCAGCTTTTAAGCATAAACTAAATCCAGATGGACAATATGGTTCTCTCAGAGTTCTTATAACTTGCGATTCAAGTTCAAAAGACACAGGCATAATCAACAAACTGTAACTAACTCTGTAACTAGGCTCTGATACCAATTTGCGGCCTAAAAATCTTTCACCATTCTACAAGGGATTAGCTGAAGACAGGAGAATTATCCAGTATCATCTCAAGGATAACACAGAACAATGGTCTGAGAATGCATCAGAAGCAATTAGACGGATTAAGGACAAATGTCAAAATTTGCCCGCACTTCAAAATCCAATTGAAAATTTTCCATTATATCTATATACTGATGCCTCTGATAAAACATGGTCAGCTGTATTGATTCAAGAAGGAGAACCAGGTATTAAAAATATATGTGGTTATAGATCTGGTACATTCACAGATACTCAAACAAGATACCACATATATGAGAAAGAAATTCTAGCAGTAAAAAATGGCATAAAGAAATTCAATATTTTCTTGAAACCAGTGCATTTTACTGTTCGTACAGACAGCCAGGCTATGAGAAATCTGCTCAGCAAAAAACCTGATGAAGATATTGCCCAAGGTAGAGTTGCTAGATGGTATTTTGAGTTCCAAAGTTATGATTTTACTATTGAATGGATAAAGGTGGGGAGCTCAACCCTCTTGCAGATTCACTTACCAGAGAAATGGCATGTTCTATTTATACTGACCTTGAATTTCAAGGATGTGAATATTACAGACCAGATGGAACAGCTATGTACATTGCATATTTCGGCCAGGGGAATATTCAAATTCTCCCTTCACTTCCTAAAGACATTATTATTGTCTTGTTAGAAACTTATTTTCTAAATAAGTGGTTGATATATCTCAGAAGGCATATTGAATATCAATTTAACCATGTTATTTTAGATCCAGATGAGGAAGATGATTTCAAAAAAGAAATTGGGATGCAATTCACCCCGATCAGCTATTGGTGTGGAAGACAGATGATGCATATCAGATTCAAAGGATTGTTCGGTATGAACTGGTCTAAAAGAAGTAAAATGAATTTGCTAAAACTAATAAAATTTGGATTTGTGACTCGCATCTCTTTACACCAAGATAATTTTGAAGATTATGCTGATTTAGTTGGTGGCAGGTTTAATCAAGATATGGAAGAATTCTTTGAAATTCTACATCCTGGTTTTACTCATACAATCTGTGATGGTCTTACAGATTATTTACAAACCTATCCTCATAATGGTTATTGGTTTCCCAGGATCGAATATTATCCTTTAGAGCACAATTGGAAAGCTGAAGTCAGGATTCAAAATTGTGAAATAACTCTTCGACCAGCCTTGCTTGCAGCCAGAATCGAAAAGGATATTGCTTACTCAAACGATTACATGGTACAGATAGACCACGCCTTCAATGCCACTCAGGAAGATTGGGAAAAAGCTTGTTCAGAGCTTCCAGATGATCTTTTAGATCCTATTCCCTTTAACAGCTAGCATATGGGCTTGTCTATGCCATGATGTCACCCACATTAAGATGTGACAGATAGGATGCTACCTATTTCACAAAAAAGCAGAACCCATAATGACTTTTGGGTGTAAAGTCACCGTGTACGTGACACGGGTCCTAATCACGGTTGTTGAATTCCTTGTTCACGCCTTTTATAATGGCTACAGGAATTTTGTCGGTTGGTTCTTATCCTCGTTCATGCATTTACCCTTATGGCGGTGCTACGGATAAGATGCTTTTGGTTGTCACTCTTCTATTGGCGGATTTCAAAATATTATGAAGAGAAGGTTAAAGTTTCGCTTCGATGGAATCAGTCTTTTCCTATAAAAGGACCTCGAAGACGCCTATCTCGACACACCGATTTGGAGATTTGAAAGAGTCTTAGAAGAGTCTAGGATATCAGACTTATGCTCTCTCCTGCGCTTTAATGCGATCTGGATGATCAGAATCTGATTATATTGTAATGAGTTTTCATAGTGGAATGAGTTTTGAATGCAAAATTTGCTTATCTGGATGATCAAAATCTGATTATATTGTAATGAGTTTTCATAGTGGAATGAGTTTTGAATGCAAAATTTGCTTATTCTTATTCTATCTTCTCTGTGTTATCTGTGTCATAACATTTGGTATTTATCACTTTTGTTTCCAGAACTCTTGTTGAATGTTGAAGTTATTCTGCAAATTGGTATCAGAGCCTAGTTACAGAGTTAATTACAATTTGTTGATTATGCCTGTGTCTTTTGAACTTGAATCGCAAGTTATAAGAACTCTGAGAGAACCATATTGTCCATCTGGATTTAGTTTAGTGCTAAAAGCTGGAATGTTCATCATTATCTTTGTTGTGGTTATTATCGTCATTCTAAAGATAGCTTTGCCTCATTGAGTTGGTTAACCCCCATTGTAAGTCTTCTGGAGCTAGTATTCTGTATTGGAGCTATCGTGAGTAACTGTGGACCTGTAGTAAGACCGTAAATCCTGCTTTAGCCGAAGGACAGGCGCCAAGGGTGAGCAGTAAGTCAGAAATTGTAGCAGTGAAAGGATTCAAGCTTCCAAGTAAGTTTATTCCTCCATTATGGCAAGTCAGCGCTCAATGAATGCAAGTAGCTCTCTTTCAAGTGTGATTCATAACTATTTTCAAGATAAAGATGAACTGATAGATGACAAAGGCAATTTTAAGTTTCCAGATGTAAAGATCTCAGATTTATATCCAGAAAAAGGCATAAAGGCTAAAGTAATGCATTTTGTTAGGCAATCAGAGATAAACCTTAGAGTTTCTGGAGTTGGAATATGTCCAGTGTATTTACCATTTCTGTTATCAGATGATATTAAAAGATGGAAGGAAAAAGGATACTTTCACGTCCACTTCTCATTAGTAGATATAATCCTTCATCCGCATTTTAACTTTGATATAGGAGCAGAATATTTTGCTACTCTTATTGACACTCGGTGTACTATTTGGGATCAAGCTGTGATAGCCCAATTTAGAGGAAGATTAGTAAAATCTACTGATGAAGAAAATGGTGGTGATGCTTTAATGTCAGTCCGTCCAAACTTTACCATCAATTTAAGTGATAAATATGTACAGTCTGCTTTCTGTTTATTATTGCAAGTTAAAGGTATAGTTTTGCAGCCTGAGTCGGTTTATGCGACTGTTGGTGGTCGATGTGTATATAGGTTATTAAATACTGTTTTCCCTCCTTCTAAATTCCCAGCAGGTGTCAGTTATACTGAAGCCAATGCTAATGTAGACAGCCATGGAAGGCATATAGATGCAACCGGATTTGATATAGGATTTCCTATAATTGAACAACAGATCCATAAATCCCAACCATCCTTCCAAAGTCTTCCATTACCCTCTACTCGGTTATTTTCTGAAAGACCCAGAATCCAGAGTAGAAGATTAGCAAGCATTGACCTCCAGAGTCTCCCTGACCAACAACCATTGTTTGTCCAACCGAAGATTGCATCAACATCCTATTCTGCACCTCGCTTGTCAAAATCTTTTTCTATGTCAAAAAACTTCCCAACAACTTCAAATAAGCCATTCCTTGATTTTAATCCTGAGGAAAATATTGAATCCTCTCGGTTTCCCAGATACAAAGAAATACCCTCTTCTCTAGATAACCCTGAATTAATAGATAGACTGGCCAAACAAGTCAGCCAAAGGCTAGCTTTAACTTCCAAACCAGAAAACCAGTCTGATAGAAAAGGGAAAGGGATAAAACTCACAAAGATGAGTGAAAAAGGATGCATGTTAAGAGAAAAACCTCTTAAAAATAAGCTTCCTAGAGCAGAAACTGAAAGGAGACATAAATATAAGATGGAAATTAACCATCAAGAACAGAGATAATCACTTTAGAACCGTGAAGATGCTGAATTATCTTAACAAGAGTTCTGGAAACAAAAGTGATAAATACCAAATGCTATTACACAGATAACACAGAGAAGACAAAATAAGAATAAGCAAACTTTGCATTCAAAACTTGTTCCACTATGAAAACTCATTACAATATAATCAGATTCTGATCATCCAGATCGCACTATGGCGCAGGAGAGAGCATAAGTCTGATATCCTAGACTCTTCTAAGACTCTTTCAAATCTCAAACTCGGTGTGTCCAGATAGGCGTCTCCGAGGTCCTTTTATAGCAAAAGACTGATTCCATCGGAGCGGAACTTTAACCTTCTCTTCATAATATTTTGAAATCCGCCAATAGAAGAGTGACAAAGAAAAGCATCTTATCCGTAGCACCGCCTTAGGGGTAAGTGCGTGAACGGGGATAAGAACCAACCGACAAGAATTCCTGTAGCCATTGTAAAAGGCGTGAACAAGGAATCTTCAACAACCGTGATTAGGACTCGTGTCACGTACACGATGACTTTACACCCAAAAGTCATTATGGGTTCTGCTTTTTTGTGGATAGGTAGCATCCTATCTGTCACGTCTTAACGTGGGTGACGTCATGGCATAGACAAGCCCATATGCTAGCTTCCAAAGGGAATAGGATCTAAAAGATCATCTGGTAGCTCCGAACAAGCTTTTTCCCAATCTTCCTTAGTGGCATTGAAGGCGTAATCAATCTGCACCATGTAGTCATTTGAATAAGCAATATCCTTTTCAATTCTAGCTGCAAGTAAAGCTGGTCGAAGAGTGATTTCACAGTTCTGGATCCTGACTTCAGCTTTCCAATTTTGCTCTAAAGGATAATATTCGATCCTGGGAAACCAATAACCATTGTGAGGATAAGTTTGCAAATAATCTGTAAGACCATCACAGATTGTATGAGTAAAACCAGGATGTAGAATTTCAAAGAATTCTTCCATATCTTGATTAAACCTGCCACCAACTAAATCAGCATAATCTTCAAAATTATCTTGGTGTAAAGAGATGCGAGTCACAAATCCAAATTTTATTAGTTTTAGCAAATTCATTTTACTTCTTTTAGACCAGTTCATACCGAACAATCCTTTGAATCTGATATGCATCATCTGTCTTCCACACCAATAGCTGATCGGGGTGAATTGCATCCCAATTTCTTTTTTGAAATCATCTTCCTCATCTGGATCTAAAATAACATGGTTAAATTGATATTCAATATGCCTTCTGAGATATATCAACCACTTATTTAGAAAATAAGTTTCTAACAAGACAATAATAATGTCTTTAGGAAGTGAAGGGAGAATTTGAATATTCCCCTGGCCGAAATCTGCAAGGTACATAGCTGCTCCATCTGGTCTGTAGTATTCACATCCTTGGAATTCAAGGTCAGTATAAATAGAGCATGCCATTTCTCTAGTTAGAGAGTCTGCAAGAGGGTTGAGCTCACCTTTTATCCATTCAATAGTAAAATCATAACTTTGGAACTCAAAATACCATCTAGCAACTCTACCTTGGGCAATATCTTCATCAGGTTTTTTGCTGAGCAGATTTCTCATAGCCTGGCTGTCTGTACGAATAGTAAAATGCACTGGTTTCAAGAAAATCTTGAATTTCTTTATGCCATTTTTTACTGCTAGAATTTCTTTCTCATATATGTGGTATCTTGTTTGAGTATCTGTGAATGTACCAGATCTATAACCACATATATTTTTAATACCTGGTTCTCCTTCTTGAATCAATACAGCTGACCATGTTTTATCAGAGGCATCAGTATATAGATATAATGGAAAATTTTCAATTGGATTTTGAAGTGCGGGAAAATTTTGACATTTGTCCTTAATCCGTCTAATTGCTTCTGATGCATTCTCAGACCATTGTTCTATGTTATCCTTGAGATGATACTGGATAATTCTCCTGTCTTCAGCTAATCCCTTGTAGAATGGTGAAAGATAATTGAGGCAACCTAAAAATCTTTGAATCTGTTTTTTGTCAGTCAAAATATCTGGAAACTTTTGAATTCTGACAAGAATATGCGGTTGTAACATTACCTTTCCATCCTGAAGATGCAATCCTAGAAAATCTATTTCTGGGGTACCAATTACCATTTTCTTTGCAGTCAGACAAATTCCATGTTTTTTAATGGCTTGGTATAATGCATCTAGATGCTGCAAGTGGTCCTGTATGGAATCTGAAAATAACAATATATCATCTATGTAAACAACACAAAATTCTTTTAAATGTCTGAGTGCCTGATCAATCCTGTGTTGAAAATATGCTGGTGCAGTGCTGAGACCAAACGGCATGACATTCCATTCATACAATCCTTGAGGGACAGAAAATGCTGTTTTATATCTGTCAGATTCTTTCACTTTGACCTGCCAAAATCCTGATTTGCAATCAAACTTTGAAAATATCTTTTTATTTGCAGCTCTTCGGATTAGTTCTGAACTAAAAGGAAATGGATAATTAAATGGAAGAATTATCTCATTTAATGGTCTGTAATTAATACACAGTCTCTTTTTTCCCCTTAATTGCTCTGCTCTTTTATTTACCAAAAATGCTGGACAAGAAAATGAACTCTTACTTTCTCTGATGAAATTTCCTTGAAGGAGTTCCTGTAATTGTTCATCTATTTCTTTTGTCTCTGATGGGCTGAGTGAATAAGCTGGTTCATATGGGATTATTGATTTGCATTCAGGTCTTATCTGGATTTCACATTCTTCATGCTCCTGTGACCAGAATTGTAGAGGATTGAGACTACAACAATTTTCTTCAAATAACTTGGTTATTTTATCAAAAGGATTTTCTGTTTCTTTGTTTTCTTTACTGGATTCTTGTCTCTTTCTTTTCTTTACTTGGTCAAATCTATGATTGACTATTTTGAGTGTAGGAATCTCAATCTGACCATCTTCATGTTTTAAAGAGATCTTATGCTTCCAGAACTGGAGAGGCTCATATTTAGTAAAAAATAAGAATCCTAGTAAAACATCATCCTCTAGATCATTGTATTCAATGAAATCTGTAATAAATGTTTTTCCCATAATTTCTATATGCACATCTTGCGCATATCTGCCCATGTGAATTCTTTGTCCATTTATGGCATAGCTTTGTGGAAGATCTAATTTTTCTTTCCAAAAGGAGGCTGGGATTGCATTAGTCTTAGCTAATGATCTTGATGATCCTGTGTCCACAAAAGCATCTAATGGAATCTTTTTATATCCATGAAAACATAGATTTATTCTGATATAATTTCCATTATTTGCAAGTAATAGAGAGCAATGTTTTTCTCTTTTATCAGAAGGGTGACTGATTTCATTACCACTGCTGTTTGCTTCATTTTGTTCTTCTGATTGGTCTGCTCTGAAGAGAATATCTTTGATTTCTCCCACCTCTGCAGAAAGATTTCTAATTTGCTTTTGTTGATCTTTTAGTAACCTTTTGAGATCACTTACATCATTGAGTAAAAGATCAAATTTCTTAAAAATTGCTATAATATCAGAATCTGCAGAAGAGTGCTTATGAGAATGGGAAGAAGAACTTTCCTTTTTCTGCCATGGTGGAATTTTATATCCATGGTCAATATGTGTGGAGTGATGAGCAGAAGGTTTTTGATGTACTTTGAGTTGTTTTTCAGCATCAGTTTTTTCCTGTTCTAATGACTTCATTTTTGCTAAATGCTGATGTACTGCTCTTCCTCGCTCATCTCTTGTGCCAGCTAATTTATAGGGATCCTTAGATTTTTCAATCTGGATCTTTGTGTTGAGATCAGCAATAGTGGTTTTCAGTAAGGTAACCAAAAACTCTTCATCTGATTCTGAACTTGGTCCTGAACTACTGCTAATTGAAGGAGACAGATTCTTCATTTTTCTTCTATCTCTAGATCTCAACATGAAAGTAGAATCTGGAATAATTTCTACAAGCTCAAATAAATCTGTTAATTGATCAGTATATGGTACAATATCCCACTCTGGATTTGCCTTTTCAAAGCAAGCATAAATCTTTGTTCCAGGGTTTAATTTCTTGGGACAATTTGTTGCATAATGGGGTCCATTGCATATGAAACATTTGACCCTTTTATTTGAAGAATTATTTCTTCTTTTTAATAACCAAGGAGGGTTATGAGTATTTCTTTTCTGGTAAGGAATTGGTCTGTAATGCCTTTTCCGGCTGTGTCTACCATGTTTACTTCTTTTGAATGTAAATTCTCCATCATGGTAGTGCCTTTTCTTTTGAGAACATTTACGGCATCTGCAATTTTGCCCACAACCTTTCTTTTTGAATTCTTTCAGTTGCTGAAAGTCCTTTAACTGGTTGATTGGAGGAAGATTACAAAATTCCTTCAGATTACAAGTATAATTATACTCTTCTTTATTCAATTGCAATGCTCCTAAGAGACACTGTTTTTCTAACTTGTATCTGATCAATCTTCTTAGTGTAGGGAAGCTAACATCATCCAGGTGTTGATTTTCTTTTCTGATGATATAATCTTGTGCCCAAGCTCCAAGTCCACATGGTAATGAATTTAGATAATACTGCTTTGTAGTAAGATCATGCATCTTATTAGCAGCTACCATGTATGATTCAAACATACAGTTATAAGCATCAAATTTTGCCAAATTTTTCAGCTTCATTGACTGTAATATTTTATTTGCTTCAACTGCTTGGTTGGAAATATCATCACAAAATAATTCTGTTAATAGCCATTTGAATTCATCAAAACCTGCTTGAAAGATGTCATCTTTTCCTAAGTTTTTAAGATCAACCAAAACAGGATCTGTTGGTTGTGTAGGAGTGACTTTAGGCATAGGTCCAACATCTGGGAGATTATTCCACCAGTTGCGTAGCTTTCCTGTCATTAACCTGACTGCATACATGACTTTTCCTGGGTCTGTCCATGTTCCTCCCCTCTCAAAGAGATTTTCTAAGGTATCTGTCCAAGTGCAAAGAGCTTCATAAGGATTGACCAATTTGTCTATATTTAAAATATAGCCACTAGATGCATAAGGATGCATCTGTTCGGGTCTCAAATTTTCAGTAACAGCTTCTTGCATTTCTATATCCATGGAAAGTTTATGAAGAGATTCCCATGGTTCTTGTTCATTAACTTGCTGATAATTGGACAGATCAAGGAGATCTAAAGGATCCTCATCATTAGTATTTACAGAGGATGAATGGTCAGTATTGTCAGTAAATGTAAGACCACTATTAGAAAGAGATAATTCTGAATCTTTATTTGCAAAGACTGGTTCATCCATATAGACGGGTTCTTCTGAATCAGGTTCAATCCCAATTTCTTCTAACCAATCTTTTAGAGGTTCTTTTTGTGAATTGTCTTCTACTGGAATACATTTTTCTTTACCTACTGAAGTGTGCTCTTTAGGAGGCAAAAATATATGTAAAGACTTTTTCTTAGAAGAAGAAGAAGAAGAAATATCTACAGAAGTTTTCTTTCTCTGTACCAGAACTTTTTGTTTTTGTGGAGGTTCTGGAATCTGCTTGGGTTCTATTTCTTCACCAGAACTACTATCTTTACCAGTTTGTGTTACTCTAATCTTCTTTGTATATAATCTAACCTTTTCCAAATTTTTAGAAATATTGGATAAAAGAATATTTTTCTCATCAGCATCATCTTTTCTAGCTGTTTCATTATTTTGCTGATTTCCATATATATGGGTCAGATAGTTGTCTTGATGTTCTTGAACAGAGATAACTTTCTTAATACTAGCACGTGTCTGAGTAACATCATAACTTATACTGGCAATCTCATTTGATAGAGATCCACAAAAATGTTCAACATTTTTAATCACAGAGAAATGTTTTTGCTGGTCTTCAGAAAGAATATCAATCTTATTTACAGTATCTACAGACGTATCTACGGACTGTTTGACATCAATTGCTATGTCATCAATGTTGTCCTGTGCAGAAGCTAACCATTGAGAAACCCAATTCCTTTGTGTGTCTGAATTCTTTTGCTTCCTTCCCAAATCTGTATGAATCTTTGATTCATATCTTCCCCAATGATTTTTATCAGGATTTATTTGCATGAATCCGTCTGAGGGAGGCCATCTCTTCCCGGGTTCTAAGTCGACAATTCTTGCTCATTATTTTGTAACTTTACTTCACAACAGCAAAACGCTGAGCAATTTTGCCTTCATATTGTTCGCTTAGTATATGTTCTTGGATCGTATTTGTTGTAGTTAAGCACCAAGTACAGTTTGTGCTCTCTCTACTCAAATAGGTGTGTCCAATCTTTGTTCATGTATCATTGGTTTGATCACAGCATGTGTGATTGTCTCTTTGACATAAGCTATTGTCCCAACATGTATTCTTTGGTGAAGTATTGAGATAATAAATTAGGAGAGTTACCATGCCTTTGATCCAAATGTCTCAAGGTTTTATCATTGTGTGTTGTGTTTAAATAATCTGGTTTCGATCTACACCTCGGAAAGGACTTGGTGCCTCCTTGGGAATTTAGGAGATAAGATTACCGTCCTTTTGTTGTTTCTCGTAGTTTACTTTTCAGCCTACACCTCGGAAAGGTCTTGGTACCTCCTTGGGAATCCTGAGATATAAATTACCGTAAGGATTACTTGTGTGAGTTCTATTTCATCACGGATCTGGGAGTTCAGAGCCTTCGGATGCAACCTGAGAGACCAATTCAACCAAGTGATTAAACCATCCGTTCCTGCTCCTATTCCCTCATGCTATGTTAATCTTGAGGAGATACGATAGATTAAAAGCCAATATAGTCATAGTTAAGATCTGCCGAAACCAAAGAAAAAGCTTAGGTACGAGGCATTGTGTTTATGCACCCTTGTGTCCTACCGCTGAGTAAAAAAGATAGGATAGCAGTTTACTTACTTTATTCCTTTTATTTATGCACAAATCAGCAACAAGAGGGATCTTCCCCTCCCAATTTGAAGAAGTAAACACTACATTACTTGCAATAGCTGACCGTTTCCAATAAGCACTCTAGAGGTGCTAATTGAAACGCCAACATAATCAATGAGAAAGTGAAGGCGAGATAGAGCTAGAAGTCCACAGGGTCCTTGCTGATAAAAAGTTTAAAGAGGTTCTCAAATTCAAATCAGATTTACCTCTTCATGTAGCTGATTGTAAACTAAGGCCCAAAGAATTGGTAGAATCTGATCCTCTTCATGACCTTGAGCATTTTCAGCTGGTGGGTGGTGAAAGACTAGAGTCTTGGAGCAGCTATGAGGGCAGCGAAGACAAGAAACAAAATTCTGATTTTGAAATGAAGTCTACCAACAGTTCACCATACTTGCACATTAATGAGTGGAAAGGTCAATTCATGATATCCATTGAAGATGAAGTGCAAGTCCTATTCAAAGTTGATCACACACATAGTTTGAATGAATAGAGAAAAGTAGGAGTTAGGGGTGGAGTCACCCTCTTCAA